>JAVCKZ010082825.1:0-12502 GCA_034780755.1 Lepetodrilus elevatus
CCCCCACTAATTATGTTTATACATATTATTTCCAGTAAGTGTGCAAAGTTTCATGCTTTAATCCGGCGTGTCACGATTTTTCACCTAAGCCACCTGACTAAATAATAATATTTACTGTGTATACATTGGAGACTAAAGTGGTATTTTACGAGTGCTTCATTCACTACTACTCACAGTGTAGAAAGGTAATGCAGTCTATCAAAGGCCCCTTGTGTGATACACCGGATTTGATTATCGTAGAGAGATCTGAAATAGAAACAAATATTTACATCCAGAACATTCACATATTACAAACATACTCTTGTGAATGAATATGCATCTGTTAGTATATAATGTATTCAGGTTAAATTTAAACGTCATCTTTCAATTTTTGTTGGAAAGAGGAAAAAAAATATTGTAGTTGTTTTTTTTTAAGATGAAGTACTTACAGCACTCTGAGTCTTGGAGTTTCCGTAAACGTGACGTTGTTAATACACGTGATCTTGTTACCTCGAAGCATCCTAAATTAACAGAAACGCATGAAAATGTTATCACGTGCTGTCAACAAACCCCGTCAAATCTAAGAGGAACATTGTAACAGTATAAAGCCAAAGCTCTGCAGTAATCGAGAACAAAGCAGTATGTCAACACAATTATATCAACTTCTCCAATCAATGTTAGCTCACTTCCGTGGAGATTGTATGGCCTGGTCCTCGATATTGATAACGAGGACGGTCATGTCTCATAATTAGTCATGGATCATTGTCCTCCCATTGTGTATTTATGACTATCGCGAACAAAAATAAATAAAATAATCCCAGAAAAAAAATTAAAATAAATTAATGTTTTTAAATTTCTAAAATCGAAAAAAAATATAATTAATTTCTTTGTTTGAAAATTTGAATATTTGTTTATTGCCCCCACGGTTTCCTCCACGATTAGACACTTACACTGACTTGACATGCTGAAGTCCTCTGAAAGATGCTGAAGAAAGCTGGGAAAGTTTGTTGTTAGTCAGCAGCCTGGAAAGATACAAACATTATTGTAGTCAAATCAAAATTCTCAAACACTGGACTGGATTCCACAAACTGATCCTCTAGACAGATATGTATAACACTCTGAGGGCCTATTCTTGAAACAATCTTAGCGATTCTTATAGTATTATTATACTGTTAGTATTCTTATAGTACATGTATAGTATACTGTTCTTAGGCTAAGAAGTTTGTAAGTACGTTTCGAGAATAGGCCCTCTGGTTCCTTAGATATCATGACAGTTAACTTGTACAGTTAACTTGGACAGTAACCTTGGATCATAACAAAAAGCACTGATGTTAAAAGCCCACCCTCTGGTCCCACTCATACCACTATTATCATACCACAGTGGCTCCTACAAACCGGTCCCTTAACAGCATGCCACAACTCTCTATCCACTTTGGATAAATTAAGCTGAACGTGAACAAGTTTAGTTGTAAGGAAACTCATTATAACATGCCAACCCCCCAAAAAAACTGAAATATTTTATACCTTTCAAAAACCTTCCCTCTCACAAACTTGAACACGAAACTGCAGAAGATTCTGCATTCATATCATATGAGGGCACAATCTGACCTATGAAGGAACCCTCCTATAGGCCCGACATTCCATAGGATGTTATCATACAGCTCCCTCTGACATTATGTCTAATAGCAATTTTTTTTAATAATATCTGCAGCAGTAAAACCTTGCCCTTGTTTAAGTAGCTCAACGAAACATGCATCCTGCCACACACAGGCATATCAACAACGGGAGTCCTTTATTTCTGGTTTACGATGGAACATAAACAACCACTTACAAGTCTGTCATCTTCTCTGCTCCCTCAAATGCTCCGTCTTCTATCGCCTCGATTTCATTTTCATTAAGGTCTCTGAAACATTACAAACATTGTCATTATACAGTCTCTGAAACATTACAAACATTGTCATTACATTATCTGAAACATTATAAACATTATCATAAGGTTTATGAAACATTACAAACATTGTCGTTAATGTTCTATTTCTGCATGTGATCGGGCAACTTCAGCAGGGAGAAACATTGTCATACATAAGGTTTATGAAACATTACAAACATTGTCATAAATGTCTATGAAACATTACAAACATAATTGGATATACGGTGTAGGCCTACTATTGATATAACACTGGGGTCCATGTTATGCAACCCCACTCTCCCTGTGTTATAGCTACCAGCCTTATAATGCAATTGACCAAAATCCATTAAACAAAATATAGTATTCAAAGAGGAGGCTAAAGAAAAGTGCATTATGAGGTGGAGATGGGCATTATGAGGTGGATGGGCATTATGAGGTGGATGGGCATTATGAGGTGGGGATGGGCATTATGAGGTGGATGGGCATTATGAGGTGGATGGGCATTATGAGGTGGAGATGGGCATTATGAGGTGGATGGGCATTATGAGGTGGAGATGGGCATTATGAGGTGATGATGGGCATTATCAGATGGGGAGGGACATTAGGAGGTGGGGAGGGGCATTAGGAGGTTGGATGGGGTAGGTGGGGAGGGGCATTAGGTGTGGGGAAGGACATTAGGAGGTGGTGATGGGCATTAGGAGGTGAGGTGGGGAGGGACATTATGAGGTGAGGAAGGGCATTAGAAGGTTGGATGGGGCAAGTGGGGAGGGGCATTAGGGGTAGGGAGGGGCATTAGGAGGTGAGGGGCATTATGAGGTGGGGAAGGACATTATGAGGTGAGGAGGGGCATTAGGTTGGATGGGGCATGTGGGGAGGGGCATTAGGGGTGGGTAGGGGCATTAGGAAGTGAGGGGCATTAGGAGTTGGGGAGGGGCATTAGGAGGTGATGGGCATTAGGGGGTGGGGAGGGGCATTAGGAGGTGGGAAGGGGCAGTTGAAGGGAAATTGGGAGATTTGGTATGGTATATTAACTAGTTTAATTTCGAGATTTGGGTGTATAGATATGCATCATGCAGACATATGTTTTTGCTTTAAAAGATCAAATATACATGTTCTACATATAAAAACCTAGGTCCACATACTTCTAACGCTGAGAAACCCAATTACCGTCTTACATAACTTATGAGAACTAAATAATTAATGCTCCACCAGGGGTCACCACCAGGGTTCGCCACCAGGGGGCGTTGAGGACACTATCCCACACACATACACATCACATCGCCAACAGCACGTAATTGATGACAAGATATCTAAATAGTTTTTCCAGAATTCTAAATCTGAGACAAAAAAATAAATAAATCTAGACCTCACATAAACCGATAAATTTTGGTAAGCAGACGTTTTTAGCAACATTTTCAAACATCATGTCTTCAGATGCTATCAAGATGCACATGTAGAATATTTTCCCAGATGTTGTGTGAACTTTCTTTGCTAAAGTTGACATTAAACTTATGGTTAGAAACTTCTGCATGATCTGCAGTGATATTTATCATAAACTGTTTAGAAGTATATGTGTAAGAACAAATTATAAATTTGAATATAGTTTTTGTTTTTAAATTTATGAAGATTTGTTGACAAATGTAATCACTTCTATACTTCACACTTGAAGTAAAGCCGATGTTTTATTTGAGATTCATCAAATTCAACGTAAATATTTATGAAATGTTTATACACTTAAATAAACAGAGTAAACAGTGTAATCAAAACCATCTATTTGAACTTTGTCAGAGAATAGTAAACCAGGTTAGAAATATCTAAATAGCCATCTTATCTCCGTAAATGATTTTACCAGTTTAATACTAAGTCATTAAAATACAATGAATCATACACTTGAATTCATGAATGAATGCATAAATGAATGGATGAACAAATAAATGAAGAATAAATTAACAACGGACAAGGTAGAATAAATTAATAATCATTTACATAATTTTAAGTTTTTTTTTTTTTATCATAATTCTGATAGTGGAATGCTAGGAATGATAGATACTATTTCCTGTACAACTAACAATATCTACAAAACATACCACTTTCTGTACAACTAATTACGTAAAACAGTATCTGCTATTAAATCTAACCTGCTGACTCCATGCCAGAATTGGCATGATGAAAGTACGATGTTTTGACGGAGGAGATGATAGTTTTCAACCATTAAGTTCACTGCCGACAAGCTTACACGCAATGTGATCAAAGAGATTGTATATACAGTTTTACATACATGCTTATCATATGCAAATAGACTGAAGTAGTTGTATTTGAATATCAAACTGTTAATGATAAACTTACTGATAGCAGCTCTATTACAATACACTTTCCCCTAATGTCCTATATATACTGAGCAAAACTATAAACAACACAATGATAAATACTAAATATTATGGATGAAAATTATCAGTGTTCATATAATTATGGACAACCAAATTAAAATACAAAATATGGTTGTAAATGAAATAGTAAATAAATGAAGGGTTCAATAAATAAAACAAAGTAAGACAAAATTTGTATTTGAACAAATTATTGTGTTCTAATAATTAGAAATTAGGATTTAAAAATAATTGGTCGTATTAATTTTTTAGTCAGAAATAAAAAATTCCAATTAATTTAAGTGTTTGAACTATTAGAGGGCTCGAATTATTGGAGGAATTACAGTACCAGATTTTTAGAGTTGGGTTGGGGTTGGGGTCATGTGACACATATACTGGAGGTATATTGACTGACATCATTGACATTGTGAAAGGAACTTGGATATGTTGTTTATGAAGATGTTTGTGAAATTCTGGAGCATTTCTGAGAGAGAACTGAATAAAATGGCTAATAAGAATGTTAAAGGCATGTACAAATATTGCCATTTCGTCTTTAGAAATGAGTGAGTGAGTGAGTTATAGTTATACTATTGATGATTTCTGATTAATCAGGGGTGGATACAGACTTTCAGGTTAGGGGGGGCTCGCAAACCGGGTGAGCACCCCCCACCTTGAATCCGCCCCTGGATTAATGGCATGATATTGAGGTCTGTTAACATTGCAATACTTGTAGAACCAGAAATGCTATGGAAGGAAAATATGCACTAGTTCAGGTAAAGAATCTCACAATGCACCTCTATTAGTAAAGAAAACAACAGGTAACATTATATGAACCGTCCATCGTCTAAATACCTCTATTCTCCACATGTGCGTGGATTCTCCACATGTGCGTGGGCTACATATGATATGCACTAGATATGGGGGAGATATGGCAGGCATATCCACCATCAGAGTAGAATATGGAAGACATCAAAGGTGTCTATGCATCTTTTCACTACAATACAGTAAATTTATGATGACTGCACCTTTCATCTGTTATACTCAAAGTAAAGATATTCCACATCTTGACAGATTTAGCTTGTAACACTCTGTCAACTTGTTCCACGACATTGGAGACTGGGACAATGTTAAATAACTAGCAGGTAACTACATTGCATGTACACAACATACCTAGTAGTTGTTACAACATGTAATACGTTTAGTAATGCCTCGTAGTAGATGCCAATCATAGTTATACAGAATATCACAGAATAAGCCACTTTTCTAACTCAAAGGAAACATAAACATCATACTTACAGTATTTGTAAATTTGGGAGTTTTTTCTTAAAAATCCCATCATTCTTTATGCGAGTAATTTCATTATTTTCCAGTTTCCTGAAACATGACAACATTCAGGTAAGATATTTAACACATATTCAACACATGAAAATAGCATGCATGCTAATATACAGAACATTGAGCTTCATGACATACTGGTAAAAAGTTAATGTATAGAAAACTTATAGAAGACATTGTTGCTTAAGAGTTATCCATATTATGGTGACAGTGAATATTAACTTGCAATTCCACAGTGACAGTAACTGACAATTAAACAATGACAGTAACTGACAATTCCACAATGACAGTAACTGCTAATTCCACAATCTAACTGCTAATTCCACAATCACAGTGACTGCTAATTCCACAATCACAGTGACTGCTAATTCCACAATCACAGTAACTGACAATTCCACAGTGACTTTAACTCACAATTCCACAATAACAGTAACTGACAATTCCACAGTAACAGTAACTGACAATTCCACAATCACAGTAATTGACAATTCCACAATCACAGTAACTGACAATTCCACAATCACAGTAACTGACAATTCCACAGTGACTTTAACTGACAATTCCACAATCACAGTAACTGACAATTCCACAATCACAGTAACTAACAATTCCACAGCGAAGTAACTCACAATTCCGTGGTGTACATTGGAAGATCCTTAGGGATGTTCTTCAGTCCTCGGCCCGAGCAGTCCACCGTAGTGCCGACACACACGCACTCCCGCGGACACTCCCGGTCAATCATACAGTTCCCCGCGTTCTTTGTACGATGAGATTCCGCACCTAACAGTCACAAAGTAGTAGTAGCGGTTAGTAACATTAATACCTCAAAAATTAACAAATTCACAAATTTGAACGAAGACACAGACAATGTTTCAGTAGTTTTTAGTTAAATCTGATGGCAATGACATAATACTGACATACACAAGAATTGGTCCATATATGTTAGGGAAATAAGAAAGCAATTGTATATCTAAAGGAATTATACTATTTTCTTAATTATATTTATATTACCGGTAAGTATAAAGTACTTCACAATGTATGATTAAGGGAAGTTTCAATCATTTATCTATTGCATATCATGGAATGGTATAATTATGTAAGAAGTTGTGGCATGTGTTTTTATTTATGAAGAACTAGTCCTTGAAACATTTCATGTTAACTAAAATTTTAATTATTTCAAAAGTGCATGTTAGATGAGTTCCATGCAAAAGTTTAGTTTTTTTCCCTCTGAAGTTAGACAAGGGGATTAATGACTTTCTGTCATGAAAAGGGTTAATAACTGAGGTCAGAGACAGGTTTACTTTAAGTGGGGGGGCCGGGGTTAAGGTGACATAGAACAATCTGGGATCTTTCCGAAAGGTGAATTAAAACATGAGGATAATGGCTAGTAAACCTTTTGAAAAAGAGTTATTTTGAAAGATCAGTATCTTCAAATTTCACCGAATTTCCAAGCGATCAGAGTCGACATTGAAATATTAAGTTAGCAAGTGTTAATTTCACATTTTGACGAGCGTACATCCTAGAAGTTATCGTATTGTACACAGAAGCTTCAGTTCCAGCATGCAACAGCACGTGACGTCTTCCTCCGACTGGCTGTCAGTGGGAGGGTCACGGACCTGGAGGGATGACACTGTCACGAGGGATCCACGAGGGATCCATGAGGGAACACTGGCAGAAAAACAAAATAGGAAAATACTAGATTAATGTTAGAAAAAACTAAAGAGCACTCAAATTTTAAAGCACCTTTACATTTGAACTTGTTAGCGCGAACATGTCCGATCTTTTTACGTCGCATCCTACGTGGGGTCTCGCATCTGGCGCCACTCGTTTCGATCGGGTGTAGGTGGAGGTACTCGCACAGCCAGAACAGGTTGCAGTCGCAGATGAATGGGTTCCTCGCCAGGTGTCTGAAATTTAAAAATATATAATTAAATAGATTTACTTCAAAATTAGATGTGGGTGGTTGTTCAGTGGTAGATTGTCAGACTTTGGAGTTACAGGTTCTGAGTTTGAACCTATTCTGGAGACTCAGTATCAATGTTACTATTGTTAGCAGATGGTACTTTTCCAACATGATCATGATAAGATGAATTGTATGTACTGTTGCAGTGCAGTTATTATCCTTTACACACATGTTTACCACAATACTCAGTGCTATGAGGGTTGCAGGTTTACTTTGGCTGTAAATTGACAAGCTGCGACATAAGGAAAATATTTAAAAATTATTCAGGTAACTTATTTAATTGTGTGTCATATTAAGAGTAAAAAGTGTCCACAAAATATATCACAGGGAACATTGACCAATCAGAATCTGATCTTATTTTGTAAAATACAACAAAAACCTTTTCACCTTTTTAATGTAGCAGAATCAACCATTTCAATAAAATATCAATATGTTTGGAAAAAAATAGGACACAAAACTCTAATTTAGAATTCCTTTCTCTTTGTTCCATTTGAACTTAAAGCATTAATTAAGACAATTATTGCAAGAAAATCTCGGCCTTGAGCATGTTCTGAAGGAGTAATGTCCCCTGTATTCCCTATAGGCTAGCCACACAAGTCAGGCCGTAGGACTTAAAGTAATTAGTCTGATTCACCCCCTATTAATTCCAAAACCAGTCATTGGACAAGATAACTCAAGCCTTGATTATCTGCCCATTTTCTGGCACTGCTCTGCTCGTACTCGGGTTGTTGGGAAAGATGGCCAGAGATTCACGGTGACACATGCTCGTTAATTACGGAATGGAATGGGAATCTAATAATCACTTAGATCCACTTAATCAACAACTTGAAAGAAATGGATCACAGAGTCCATGGGGCATGAAAATAAGGTCTGCCAGTACTGTTCATTCTGCGATGGACTCACAATAAGAAGCCGAACATGCTGGTCTCATGCCATTGCCAATGGACTCACAATGAGAAGCCGGACATACTTTTATCCCGAGATCATGCCAATGGTTTGAATGTGAAAGCAAACACAAATAGTTGATCTTAATGAGTGCAATTCAATACCACGAAGGCATTTCTCCACAATATCAAATTTTCAGGATTGTGATTTGAACATTAATAATTGGTTTGGACATTAACATTTAATATGGATTTTATATAGGATTACGTTTTCAAATCAATCATCAGAGATGGAGAGGCATTGGTCAAATAATTTCAATAATTATTGAAATAACGTATAATTAAGTTTCTATCATGACGTTCCAAAAGAATCAATGTTCTATTGGACATTCTTGGTTGCCACCAACGGGAAGACGTCTAACAAGACATACTGAAGGTCTGGGTACATGTCCAACCCTGGACCATTAAATATGTTATATATGTATGCAGTTTCTATCTGAACATTTAATATGACTATTAATCATATAATGGCAAAAGGGTTTGAGTACATTTCCATCCCTGTACTATCAAATAGAATATTTTTCAAATTAATATGACCATCAATTATAGAATGGCAGAGCTATTCCCCACCACAATGCATACTGATTAACCCTATTGATGGTCAAGATATTAAATACAGATGCTATCAACGAGACAGAAACATTAAAACCCTTGACACGTCTCAATGGCATCATCAACAACTTGTCTGTCTGAATGTCCAGCGAACTCCCTAGGGAGCACACATTCAATCTTCTGAGATCATTGTCGGTAATTCAACCTGTTCCCTAAAAGTTAGCATCTCTCTAAAAAGCATTTCATCTGCACACCGAAAGCTGAGACCCTAAAATGTGATTATGGCTGAGTCAGAGATGACTAACAGAAAGCTATCTGCTTGTTGCTCCTCTCAACAAGTTTGATCATCCCCTTTGGAGGGCCCTTTAGGGAACTCTGTAAAGTAGATAATAACATCATGGGTTTGGAAGTGGAAATATTTTGCTTGGTGAGATTCTGAAAATCCTTGTCCGAAATGCAAAAATTTCCAATTATACTTTTACATTTTTCTATCATAAACTGTGAATGGCTATATAATAATTTGTCTTTCTTAAAAAGTAATTTTGATGAAACGTTTAAAAGTCTTCAACAAGTGTGACTCAAGTTTGTAATTCACATAAAGCAGATTTTATAAAGCAGTTCCTCGTAATCTTGTAAAGTTATACTCCTAATTCTAACCCTTGCGAGAGGAATTTCGTTAATACAAATTCTAAGATGTTGCATTTTATGAGTGTTTCATGATACCACATGGGAGTAGTAATCTAGAAGAATATCAGGGGAATTGACCCTTTAATTATGTGGTAATCTGGGTTATTTTTTCTTGCGAAAATATTAATAAATTAAAACTGAATTCAGTTAAAATAATCTGGTTTAAGCTAAGATTATCTTAGAATATAGTAATTATAGTCTGTGATAACACTGTTATTAAATAAAAAATATGGACGTGGAAGTTAATTTAGATTCTGCAATCAAATATTGTTAATGTCATCATATTATTTACAATAGAATTTGTTGTAAACTAGACATATAACAATCTATTTTATATTAGATTAAATATTTGTATATTAAATTAGATATGCCACCTTTTAATATAAAGGAAGATATTGCAAATAAATGTCACTACTTCTTTTTACAGTAACCTAAATATCACTTGCTATTAATATATATATTAAATACTGTACAATGTGAAAATAATTTCTGATTAGAAGCTTTAAATAATTCCCTTTGGTAAGGTTATTGAAAACAGTGGGAAAATGAGAACAAAATCAAATCAAATGCAATGCTAAACAGGTAAAACTAAATTATCATTTACTATTAAAATGAGAACAATGCTAAACAGGTTAAACTAAATTATCATTTACTAATAAATTTATCCCTAGAAAAAAAAAGATTTCACATGAAGGATTAACATGAAGTTGTCTAATTTAGATTTTTATTTATAGTTTCAACTTTAGGAAAAACCTATGGAATGACTACAGTAATGGACTTGAAGGATAACACCACTACAAGAATATTTCACCCATTTGCGTTGAACCAAAAATAAATACACGCAAACCACGTGACTATCAGCACGTGTTTTTAGAGTAATTACGTAAATATCGTTAAACACACATGAAAGCGACACATGGTTGGGTTGCACGTGATTCTCCAGTGTAGATCAGTACGTGGATGTTAACACGCTGGGATGTTAACACGTATCGTAGGTACATCCACGTGTGTACCACACATCAGCTTTCAGAACACGTGCACTTCAGAAGTGACAGAACTGTCGTATCCATGCCAACGCATGCCAATCATCTTAGGTATATTTTGTAACTATTTATAAGTATGCTTCATGACAAAAACACACTGTTGATTGAAGAATCATGGCCAAAATCACACAGATATTCATAATAAGGAAGTAAGATTTTGCAGTAAAAATAGAAATCCATGGCTTTAGTGAAATGCCATTTTTTAAAACCAAAATATACATTTTCTATATAAAAAGGAAAATTAATGTTCTATAGAAAACAAGCTGAAGAGCTGTTTAAACCTGTGAATATTTTATGTTTTATTATCTCCAAAATCACTAAAACTCAAGAATTCCAAGTAACAAAGAAAATATTCATCTCTAAAGAAATGAGCATACACCGGGTCAAACCCTAACTATGAACTAGAATCATACTGATGCAATCAAAAGGGAAATTAATCTATTTTTCAATTCAAAGTAGTTTTTACTTAATTTCCGAGTAACACATTTGTTCTAGACTTTCTTCTGTTTTGTGTGGAGTTATTTTCTTGACAGGTGACTGAAGAGAAGGGATTTGTCAGCTACAACATAATCACTTCACACGTTTTAATCAGGTACAAGTTGTAAAGATTCCGCTGCCAATGTAAATAAATAATACTCACAACGTCTGGATATTCTTCAAGGGAGTGAACGTGTTGTTTGCCAATGACTGGATTTTGTTGTCATATAGGGATCTGAAAATCAGAAAACAACGTCTATAGTTAGTGCAGATAGTGGCATAGACTAAACATGATGTTGGAGGGTATCATCAGCTATCAGAGAGTGTCGGAGAGTGTTGGAGAGTGTCAGAGAGTGTCGACAAAGCCACCAGCAATAATTACGTTATTTATTGCATTTCCACTCTTGACACCCTTCCAAGTTAATCACAAACATGTCAATAACACCCCGAGAGGAAATCATACATTCCTATTTCATAATACTGCACTACTATCCAATTTTACCCACTTCATGTCAAAATAAGAATAGAAAATCTTGAAATAACAGACTGTTCAGAAAAGATTACTGTAAAACACACAAATACAATGAATCAATCGGATACATACTTTTTCTCCGTCTTCCTAAACGAGAGAACAACGGTTCTTAAAACTCAATAAACGTCATCGCGACTGTTAAATTTTGTACCAGAGCTGTTGAAAAAGTGGATATCTATCCATCCTTCTCTCATCAAATAACACATTTTTTTGTCAGTTAAAAATGAAAGCATGAAGAAGCCACACAGGATGCAAGAATTTCGTCTTGAATTCCCGCGAGCCTCGACTCTCGGAATGCTATCTATTGTTTAGTCTCTGACAGCCCATCAGCATGCTTGTACACAGATATTATTAGCACATCGTATACATTTTTACAGGGGAAACTGTGCTGAGACATAACGTAAAACAAGTCAGCGCTTGTCGGCTTGGATTTAGATTTACATCACTGTCAGGAAGCCAGCATCCTGCCTACAGCTAGTGTCGTGTCACACTGTACGCTTCAGTGGGCTGGTGGTGTGGTTATGGGGGGAGAAGAACCTGAAATGCCAGGGGTGTGTTCAAAGACACAAGGGGTGCGTAAGCCGCTTAGTTAAACGGGTGTTCTGTCCAATGTGCGGTTCATATGACTCTAGAGACAGTGGCTACCGTAATTACTCTAATTATTCGTACGCTCTAAAATAATTAGATTTGCGGCTGTTCGAATTTTTAGAATTTACGA
>JAVCKZ010082836.1:0-12502 GCA_034780755.1 Lepetodrilus elevatus
GTCTATGTACGGGTTTGGCACTCAGCGAGGGATGACGTAACCCGTCTATGTACGGGTTTGGCACTCTGAGGGTTAAAGAAACAATATTGAGCTTTTGAGATGACAAAATTATAGAGAAACACCAATCTTTAACCATTAGATCTTCTGATTAGAGGTTAAAACATCTCTTGAAAAGTGGATACACTGATATGGTCTATAAACAATGCTATTTTGTATGTAAAAAGTTAACACTATTGAGAAACTGTGTGGGTTTGTTTCAAAAACACAAACATAGGTTCCCAGTGCAATAACTTATCCTGTGTCACATATTCCACAAAGTGGACAAAGTATACACAAACACATGAAAATTTGAAACATATTATAATTTCTACATGTAGCTGCAATATATAATTTTTAAAGTATATTAATTGCACAATGAGCATATTAACTGCTGGATTAGGCACAGCTCTTCTCGTCGCCTGCAGCATAGAGAGGGTAAACTGCCGACATTATTGCAAATCATTATTATTAAAATGAGCACTTATTTTCTTCTGTGTATATGCACTGGGTCTCTATCAAACATACATACCTATGTATTACACTCAACAAAATAACTTGAGGGCCAGCAGATATTGTGTGGAAAACTTTTTGCCAAATTCTGGAACTCCCCTTGAGGAATCTGGTGCCATTATTCTTCCAATATCTGCAAGTTCTTGATTACCTGGAGCCTGTAGATGGCTGTAGATTCCTTGTTAAGATCTAAATAAATATTTCAATAAAAGCTACTGGACCTTAATTAATTTTGTTGAGTATACCACTGATAACTTTAGTAATTATTTGGTGAAAACAGAACATACATGTAACATTATATTAGGAAATAACGCCATTTTTTTTTTCAAATTGAAGAGCATCTTCCATTTTCGCATTTAAAAAACATTGTATCAAGATAGCGATATGGAATATAAACTATTAGATACGTTATTGTCACTGTAACAGAGATAAATGTTGACTATCAGATAGTCATTGACTATGACATACACATTTAGATTATCAGATAATCACTGGGTGTCACTGTAACATACACATTATCAGATTACTGTCTGTCAGCTGTAACATACACATTATCAGATAATCACTGGGTGTCACTGTAACATACACATTATCAGATTACTGCCTGTCAGCTGTAACATACACATTATCAGATAATCACTGGGTGTCACTGTAACGTATACATTATCAGATTACTGCATGTAACTGTAACATATGCATATGCATTATGATATTACTGATTACTATCAGACAATTACTGGGTGCCACTAACATATATAGACTTGCAGATTATCACTAGATGTCACTGTAACACAGATTATCAGATTATGGTGTCGCTGTAATATAAATGTAACATATCAGATATTCTGTGTGTCGCACACACACACACATAGATTACTGTGATATATATATAAGCTATCCGACTATCAGATAGTCACCACATGTGTCAAAGTACATGTGTCACAGTACAATGTGTCAAAGTACATGTGTCACAGTACAATGTGTCAAAGTACATGTGTCACAGTACAGTAAATGTAGACTATCAAATAGTCACAGTGTCTCTGCAATGTTTAGACTATTGGAAACTAGTAGTCACTGCAGCGTGTACGTTATATTGACTATCAGATAGCCGCTGTGACATATACATATAGACCATCAGATAGCCGCTGTGACATATACATATAGACCATCAGATAGTCACTGTGTCAAAGACTGACGAAAACAAATTAGTACCATTGGGTAGATAATGAAATATAACGATATTGTTGAAATACAACTTCACGGACTGTACACATTATACAAATATATATTCATATATACAACAATATACATATAGACGCATCGTATCTTACCACGTGATATACGGCCATATTAAACGCTGATACAAGTGTCTTCGGTGACGACGTACAACTCTTTGTCTGACTCGCTACTGATCGTGAGTACAACATGCAAGTGATGTGAAATTCTTTTTTTTTTTGACATGTATATCATTTTGACTCGTTTTCGGACTAGAACAATCGCACAGGACGTACAACAATAGTACCCCAAAACAATACACAACCTCTGCCACGATTGTTCATCAACCTTGAGCCTGCTGAACCAATCACAACCATTGTTTTATTGGGGATCTCAGGTTGCCAGCAGCAGGGGACAGGTTAAACCGGTTGATTGTTTTGGGGAGGGCACAGACAAAATATAATTTACGATTTTATAATATTGAAATTATGAAAGGAATAAATAGACATGTCTATCTGGGTTTGTGATTATATTTCAGTGATGATAGCAAAATATTACATTTGATATATAAATAAGAACTAACAGTAATATCTATTCAGTTGGAAAAATCAATTAATTAACAAATAATTAATATTAAAAAATATATTTCCTTTTCTGATTACAATTTCCATTAAATTATAAAATTACCAAAGAAAAGTTCACCTAAATACTGTTGCACTGCTAAACACATCCTGTGAGTGTATTTATTTTTGTATTATTAAAAAGATTAATGTAACAAATATATTTAAAATGTATTAATACCTTCACATATAATATACTATATATACTTAACCTATTCATAGACAAAGTACAGATTATACCGGTAACATAATAATATGTTAATTTCTAATAATAATATCAAATTCTGTGATTGCAAACATAAATGTACATTATAAATATCTTCATATGCCCCAAAATGAATCAATGGCAATCAAATGACATTTAATTGAGACATTGAAATTCACCATGACCTTGCAAGGTCATATCGGTAGAAAGAGAAATAATTTGAAGTTATTTAATATTCAGAATACAAGATGAGAATTAGGTCAATAAATGGGGAAAATAGTAAAATGAATGTTATTTAGTCACTGTTTTAAATATATTGGTTTTTATAAATTTTTTACAAAAATACCCCCCCAAAACAAGGATTCCTAGCCATAATGGTTAACCAGCAATGGCAGCAAAATGGCTATGGTGGCCATTTTGAATTTATGACATTGTAGTTTTGTCCAGTATTAAATACTTGGACTGATGCTCTGGGCCTTGTTACTAAAAATCTTTTAGGACTATAATAAATCCAGTTGTAGGCAAGTCCATTACACAAAAAATATGTATGGCTCCAGTAGTTGACATTAACTTTCTCCCTGCTGAAATTAGGTACAGAGACGCAGGATGCAGAGGGTTAATAAAACATACTCGACATTCTAAATCTTATTGAATTTCTTTTTAAAGATTGTACTGTTTTCTGGTAATAACCTTTCGTGATCGCAAAATTACAACAATTGTAGACGGATTTACAGTTATAGCAGGTTCCTACAGTTACAATTACTAAATGTAGCGCTACAATATTATTTTAGCAACGGGGCCATAAACATGTCACAGTAATGTACGAGTTTCAGCTTAGTTGTGCCAACATTTACTGACAACCAATCAAAACTCCTGTCTGTGTATATTATACAGTCAACGGCCATTTTAACAAAGGGAGATAATCTGACATAAAGTTAAAAAAACACCAACTAGTGCATGCATAACTTTGACATGATAAAGTAATGACATACGACATGAAATCAACATGTTACAATTATAACACTCAAAATTATTAATATTAAATATTTAGAGTATGGGATATACTGTATACTTGAAGCACCAATAAACAAGAAAGTGTGTCAGACACACAGATCATTAAAACACCTTGTAAAGCAACGATGTCGTCAAAATAATTTATGACAGATTAAAGCCAATTTGATTGGCTATAAGACCAATTTGATTGGTTATATGGTAATATGTTTGACATAAATTTAATCTACTTGTGATTTTATTTCAAAGTGTTTATAGTATCGTGGACAAAAACTGTCACCAGTGTATACTTTTGTACTGTTAATAGCTGAAACACGTACACAAAACAACAACAAAATATTGCAAGGTGAGAACAATTCTGTATAAAAGCCATGTTTTAAAAGCATTACACTTCCATGAATTGGTCAGCGACTTGTAGTGGGGTCAAAGGGCATATAGTAGAGATGTTATGCACACTTAATAGTGATTTACAGTATATATGAATCTAATCTAACAAAGCTCCTGGTCTCAATGCATAGACTTACAGTGATCCGACGTTGAAAACTTTCCTTTTCCGTGTCAGGCTAATCACTGGCATTGCCTGTTGTCCTCAGCAATAAGCAGGTTAAACAGGAACTGGACATTACCAGATTCTCCAAACTTTGTGGCCAGATAGTTTACTGGTATTGTAATACATGTATATTAGATTTTGATTGAATTAATGCTTTACGTTGCAGCACATACATTCTGCACATGAAAAAGAATTAGCATACATAGTTTTAGATAGCTTATGATTGGACGCATTATTTATACCTAATTTTACTATTTTTATTATATTTTTTATTATTATTATTATTATTATTATTATTATTATTATCATCGTCATTTATATTATTATTTAATATACAAGGATAATTCAATTAATGTCCAAAGAAATTTAATTGAGAATATTTGCTGGATTAGTGTTCAAGGGCAGTGGTTCATGCCGTCCGTATAATGGACATAACATTGTGCATTGAAATCTGGACAATCTACAGAAGCAATGTGACAATACGGGCCGTCAATCACGCCGGCAACACTTATGTACATGTACCATACAGTGTTAATAACACTGTTATTACAGCGATATGTATGGTGTTATAGTTTGGCGTGAAATGTACCGACATCACTATTTCATATGAACTCGGTAAATACTTAATGGAATGGAAAACAAATAAAATTAAATGTTTGTAAGTCCTATTAGCAATTTATATTTTTCAATTAAAATTTGAAAAGCTGTTTAAATATTTGGAGTAAGTATTATTTAATGCAGAGGGGTGAAAAGGCTCAATTTGCACATGTTGGTGTTTAAAAAAGAGCATCAGCACGTGCATATATTTACTCAAAATATTTAGTCTTAGCTATAAACTGATTTTTTTTATTAATGGTACACAAATTCATTTTGTAAAAACATTTTGTTAGGTCATATAAAACAAGAAATTGTAGTTTTCTTGTTTGTCATTCCATAAAGTATCTACAGAGATACTAGTAATCTACCAAATATGGGTGTCAATGTAATTTCATGCAAAACCATAACACTTTGCAATGTCAGTGCTATGCACCATATAGTGTTAATAACACATTGCAATCTCAGTGCTATGTACTGTATAGTGTTATTAACACATTGCAATGACAGTGCTATGTACCGTTATACTGTAGTGTTAATAACACTTTGAAACGTCAGTGCTATGTACCAAATAGTGTTAATGTTAATAACACGTTGCAATGGCATACTGTTGGGACCCTCATAAATAGTGACGTTATGAGAAATATATTTGTTGCTTGAAGCTATCAACTGAGCACCACAAAGACATCAATAATATTAGCACTGGGTATAATCAATAACAACAACAGCAACAACAACAACAATAACAACAGGAAGATTTCCACCAGCACAAAACAAGATTAATCAGAAACATTATTCAGATTGGTGCGATGCCACATAAGATTCTGTTACACAGATTCTGTACATCTTGTTTCTTATGTACCCTGTTTCTTAAACATAGGGATTAACACAAATATGACGATACAAATGTTGCTAAACACAATCAGTAACACATTTGAAAAAAAAGAAGATATTTTCAACTAAAATATTTACGTTAATTATTTTTTACAAGGAACAGACAGAAATGTAAAAAATAAGGTGATTTTTCAGGTTTGTAAATTTATGTGCTGTGCTGGCAGTACTAAAATATTAGACAGGTTACATAACAGTACTAAAGATTACATAACAGTACCATAATATTAAATTGAATATAAAACAGTATGATGTTATGTTAGACAGACATAATATAAAAGCTATGTTAGATGCATTATAGAATCGCACCATAATGCCACGTAAATTGTGTAGCAGTACTAAAATATTACATAGATTACATCAGAGTATTGCCGTTATGTAAACAGATTGAGATTACATTAGAGTGCTGTGTTAAGATATTACACGATAGCACTATATTGTTACATTGATTGCATAACAGTACTGCAATGCTGGGGGAGGTTTCATAACAGTACAATTACATTGTACGCTAAGATACCGATAGAATGAATTAATGAATGAATTAGTGTTTTACGTCGCAGCGGGAATTTCTCACCCATACGCGACGACAATAACATCATATTACAATATAATTACAATATTACAATATATAATTACCAACTGGACATGCAATAGAATACATACTAGTAATAGTAGTGTTATTATAGTGTTACGGTAGATGACAGTGTAGCGTTGGACAGTATACCTTCACAATAGAGACACAAATTCATAATCTGCCGACCAATTCATTAACAAATTGCACAATACTGAGATCCTCTACTGCAATAACTTTGGCAACCAAGCAAGTTATGATGAAAGACAATTAAGGAAAGTATAATATATATCAGTACAGGCTTTACAAGCTGAACATATGCAACACATTATATTTATACATAAAAGACACAAAGTCGGGTTTACGATAGCCACTGCAACCTTGTAGGATCAACCACAGAATAACCTTATGAACCTGGCAAACGCACAACATTATAACAAATGCACAACATTATAATGTTATTACGCACAACGTTACAACAAACGTAAAACATTATAATGTTATTATGCACAATGTTACAACAAACGCACAACATTATAATATTATTATGCACAATGTTACAACAAACGCACAACATTATAATGTTATTACGTCGTAATAATGCCACAAAGTTGCAATAATGTTGTAATAATGTCATACGGTAATAACGTTGTTTGTTTGCCAGGAAAGCTCTAGAATCAGGAATAAATAAATATTTACATTAAATGCATGAAAACAGCATTTTAGTCAGCTTATAGGATACAGGGATATGGGTATACAAATATAAAAATAGAGACAACGCCACTCAATGGTTTCGTAGCCCACTTGGTAAATTTCATTTAGCTCATGAATGCGGATGTCCAAGAATAATCCTGATTTACTTACACACTGTTACATGAACTTCGCTAATTGAAGTATGGTAGAATGCGATTTGATTTTCAATTCAACATGGCTGCCATTGTTGACCGTGGTATCGTTTCTCGAAGCTCTCATATAGCGCTCTTGTAAGTGCACGATCCCCGTGTATTACAGATGGTTATGAGAGTCTCGTAGTAGATATGAGAGCTTCGAGAAATTATACCCAGATTCATAATAAGATATACATACAAAAAATTAATCAAATTCCCGAGTCCTGTCTTTGCAACGGTTAATGATTTTATCTTTCAACGTCTGAACCTAAATTTCTTCACACTGAACAACAAATAAATTAGTACAATCACATACAACAGAAAGCTTGAAAAAATATTAACATTTAAACAGATGAATACAATTTGAAAGATGTCTGATGTTTTGGAAACATGCTTTGAACGTAAGATAATTTAAAAGCGTAGGGAAGCTCTTTGGTTACTTGCCACAAAACAATCTTACAAACTTCACAAATTCTGGTCATATATGCAATCATCTTGTTCAATGTATTAATATGCAAGTCTCTACTTTATTTCTAAACAAACAGTACTATGGATACTATTGTAGTGCTTATCAAACAATCACTTAACCATTTCAGAAATGTTTTGGAAATTGTGGTCTAAACTAATCTTATTTTATTTAGATAGATTTACTGGGTTACTAGGCGTAATACAAAATGTTCTGGGTCCCATTCAACAGAACAATTGTAGCGCTACGAGAGTCGTAACTTCATAATCTTACATGTGTAAGAGTTATGATTATAGTAGTGTTACGATTATTCTATAGAACAGTATTCTGATATCAAAGTCCTGTTTGCTTCTCTTTTACATCGAAAAAATGAACGTTATACAAATATTAATATTGATTGACCATTAAAATGTTTTTATGTAATTTACACTGATTAATGGAATGAAAAACAAACTTTGGTTTTAACCACTTCTCAAGAATTAGAATGGAAAACAAAATACAACAAAAACATTTAACTTTGGCCCCAAGTAATGCAAATGCTTTCTTTCCATAATTTGAGGCAGTTATCTCCCTTGAACTGCAATGCATGTAAACCGCTTTGGGAAAATGTACTGGAAAATACATAATAACAACTATTTTGTCAAATTAGATAAAACTGCACACATAGAATATTTTGATGTATATGTATAATATGTTTTTAAATAAGTCTTTAAGTCGATGTGATGATAACACATAAAAGACACTGGTGAAAATAGTTAATAACTTATTCAGTTACTGAGTTAGTAACTCATTCAATGCTCACAATTCTTATAAATAAATCAAATAATTGAAGTATTTTAAAACTTTGATATAATCCAAACTCGACCCTCTGACTTCCAGGGTTTCTATACATGGGTTTAATTAACCCTCTCCCTGCTGGATTTGACACAATGACAGCTCTTTGGGGGCATCTTGGTTACCTCCAGCATGGAGAAGGTTAATGAATACATTGATTAGTGTATAGCATTATACAAGGAAAATCTCTCCATTGTATGGAGTCATTTTTGGAAAATGTTAAATAGAACCTCAGTACATCACAAATCTGAAAATATTATCTGAAAATATTATCTGATAATATTATCTGACAACATTATCTGACAACATTATCCTGTTTTTAGCACTTCTGAAGGTGTGGATGGCTTGTCAAGTTGCCGACATGGTGTTGACACTATATTGACACGATATTGACACAATATTGATAGACCTCTTGAGGGGCTGTCTACAGTGTCACAAGATCTTGTCTGAAAATACAAAAGTTACAATGGGTTTCAGTCTGGAATTACGGTAAGAAAAAACAGTATTGCCGCTGTCCAAAACATTTCCATTGATAGTGGTCTTTGTTGAAGGTAACTGCAAAAGTATGTTGTCTAAAACATTTCCATAGTGGTAATTGTTGGTGGCAACTGAATGTGACTGATTAATAAGATCCAAAACTAAAATTTATGAAATTTAATTTCATAATATTAATAATCTTGCACATTTATGCGTGGTAATAAAAATACGATAAATCTTATGTCATTTTAATATTATGATTAATAACATTATATTTTGCTTAACACAATTTTGGGAATCTTTCTACCAATATGCGTCAACAATACAAAATGTAATAGTCTTGCACATTATACTAGTACAAAAATAATACATGAAATATAATTTCATCATAATCTTATAATGAATGAAATAGTATTTGATAAATAACAGCTTTGAGAATGCTACATCAATATGCAACAAACATACAAATAATAATCTTGCATATTATTATTACTATGGTATGCAAGTTAAAAAAACGACTGCACGTACCGATCTATTTTTCTTTCTTCTAGTTTCCCATGGAGAATGACAAGGAGTCGTGGAGCCGTTGTGGTGTGTTCGGCAAGGTCATGTGATTGGCCGTCGACAGTGACAACATCGGCGGCATATGCGGCGGCAGTGACGACATCTGATTGTGGAAGGACCTAGCAGCGTGCGACGACACTGGCAGTGCCATGCGATCGACAGGAAGTGCCATGTTGTTGACGTGAGCAGGGTACGGATTGCGGTCCGGAGGGGTCAAGGTCACGTGGGAGTAGGAGTTTGAGAGCTGGGGGCGTTCCAACGTGTGCAGTGATGGCGAGAAGAGTCGATCGGGGTGCGGTGATGACAGTGACGAATGCGACGTCGCCGGCGTCAGAGGCGACGGAGAAGACGACGGAACGGACAGATCCGGGATCCGGTGTCCGAGGAGATTGAGAGCTCGAGTCCGGTCCATGCTCAGGGACTGGAAGTTCCGCCGGTCCAGTCCCAGGTGGGAATTGCTCCGAGACAGGATATGGACATCGTTGCGGTCGGGGATGTGGCAGCCGGTCCGGTCCAGAGGGATATGTCCGCCGGTCCGGTCCGGGATATGCGGGACAGATCCGCTCCTTTCCAATCCATGTAGATCCAGAGCCATATTGTTCCCGATGGGCCGGTTGACGGAAGCACTGATTATGTCCCCTGAATCGTCCAGTTCAATGAAACTCACGGACCCGGATCCGGACATGATTTTATCGTTTCCGCCCGGACTGTGTTTGTCCAGACTTCGGTTGCAGTCCGATCCAGGACTCTGGACCATGCGGTCTTGCCGCATCGAGTCCGGGGAGTGGACCAATCCCACCAGTCCCAGGAGGGGCGAGTGTGGAGCGTTGTCCAATCGGCTTCTCTCCTGGAGCCCGAGAGACAGTGGGAAGGATCCTAGACCTCGATCGCTATGGTGATCATTGGTCGTGGCGGCCATTGTTGGAGCATTGTACAGATTTTCTGATTTTGATTTTTTCCTTCGTTGTTTGACGTGCATGTTTAGGTTGTCGGGATCGTCTATTGACTTAATGTGTATGTGCATCTAGAAAAAGAAAGCGGGTATGTCATCGTCACATAGCTACACGGTTAGACACACAAGGGAGATAACTCTTCACTAAGTCACGCTGTCGACTGTAGTTACAGTATCAGGATATACACTCAAGTCTTAAAGTTTAAGTTAAACAGCGATATTGTGTAACTTTCAATAGAGCTTGCACTTCACTACCAATTATTTGTCATGGAAAAATAACCACACAAAAATACAGTTGCAAGGGAGATAACTTTTACACAATACATGCAGGAGTCGCAGTCTAAGGCCCCGTTCCTTTCAGCACAGTACACTGTCTGGAGTACGCCGAACAGACACCTTTTGTCAAAGGAACGTGTTGCACAGTTCTCGGACAGTGTGCGGGCTGTACTCGATAGCGAGGTGGTGCAAGCAGCACAGAAAAAGTACAGTGACGTCACCACATCTAAAGCAATTCTTTGCCGTCATCTTGCTTGTGCGAGATGTGTGCGAGTCGTTCCTTTCACTCAGTACAGCTTACTTGAGTGACGTCACCTGTCTGTGCGAGAACACTGTACTGCAGTGAAAGGAACTGGACCTAAGCTTCCCTGTGTGTGGTACAGTACTGAACTAATTTCGTAATCAAACGTACTAATCACTATGCCCTTTATAACTCATCTCATAGAAGCCTTTGCTGATACCAGTAGAACAAACATACATTTTATAATAATTTATTTTCTATTTCCCTTTAAAATTAAATGCAATATTTTCTGTTAACTCTCTTCCTGCTGAAGGTGACTTAAGTTGAGTTACCTTGATTTTATTCAGTATTCAGCATTTATTCTGTATTTTCTACGATTCAATACATCAAAATAATTCAGACGAAATAGGAATATTTGTGAGAGACGAGTGGCAATTTTTAATCCTAAATTTACCTTGAGCGTGTGTGACTTTAGACTGCTGTCGTTGGTGTAGCTGCGATGACAGATGACGCATTTGAACTGCTTGTTGCCAACCTTCTTCATCTGATCGTCATGGTTACGGATATGATGCTGGAGGTTGGACAACTGTGCGAAGGCTCGATCACATCCGTCCTGGTTACAACGGTATGGCTTCTCACCTGCACGGAAAAGAAGATATATTCCAATATCTAGAATTCGTTCCTGCCTACAAGCTGATATTTAATAGCCGAGAAACGGGTGTTTCTTGTTTATTTTTTTTATTTTTTTCAATACATCATTTCAAAATATTCAAATTCTGTAAACACAAATTCGATTGCTGGGAATCGAACTCTTGTATGCCAGTTTCCAAACTTTCCAGCACTTTGATCGACTGTACTACTGTGTAGCATGAAAGCCTAACCTACATAAAGTGGGGATGTAACTCATTGAAACTTCAACGCAAAATCCCTGCATAGAAAGGTCAGAATTGTATAATGGGTTTATTTGTTTATTTGTGTCGAGATATATGACAGTTAACACATGGACCCTCAGGGTAATTCCTTTAACACTGTGCATTATATGCTGATAACGCCCTAGGGCCCATCACATAACATTTACAAAACGTTGTAATAACATTGTTGGCTGGGTAGCTTGATTAAAAAATGCTTCTGTTCACCCAGTGAATGGTACCCGGTAGGATGAGATGGCACCAGGAATATGGGTTGCATACTTCCCATGTAATTGAGAGGGAAAAGTGTGCACTGTGATTTACTGACCAGGGTAATAATGTATCACTTTGAACATGCATTTGAGTGTGGATTTGCAACATTGTAAGTACATGTAAATGCATCACTATTTTGATACAATTTTACAGTATTAACATGCATAATATTTTCAAGTGTTCAACCAGGGTTTCACTTAGGTTTCAATTTATACGAGTCCTGGGGACACATGGTGATATACTTTTCGCGTCGCAAGTTAGAAAAAGGAAGTCCATTTCACGTAGACTCGGAAGAATTAGAGTTACTCCCCTTTGCACGTAAGTAAAACGTTAGTAAAATGATGAAGGCTGCACAAGTTTTATTTGCCGATTGCAAACAGCAGTAACTAGAGTATATGACCGTTATTTGATGTTATTT
>JAVCKZ010082847.1:0-12502 GCA_034780755.1 Lepetodrilus elevatus
TAATATAGATCTACACGGGCAGGTTCGCCGGGTAATCTACGTTGAAATTCCCGCTAATTCCGATAAGCATTCGATTGACCCATATAGGAATCGCAGTTCCGGAATCGTGAATCGAGCGCGGCCCTCGTGTTTCACTCGAGAGAGGTCAAGAAAGGTCATAAGTATAATCCCAACTTCGGCGAGAGTAAACTCTCGAGTGAGAGCTAAAAGGCTGGCAACATTATTATTTAACATGTTGACAATATATTCTATGTGAGAAAGCAATTTAAAATTAGTCGAAGAAACAGGTCCATTTAATAATTAATTTGAATTTATCACTCATGGTCCAATCGGTGTTTGCCTCTGCCGTTCGTATTCAAGTACTCACTACGCATGCACCATGACCAAACATTCGCTCCACTGGAGTCGTGAATCGAATACATCCTTCGGTAACGTTAAACTTCACAGTTTCTAAAGGTGTTATAGAGTTACGGCGGTTAGTACAGACGAGTCGTACAGGCTACAATAATATACTGACGGGATGAAGAAAGGTTATCAAAGTATATGTACATGTATGCGCTTACACTGTGCATGTATGTACTACGGATAACTGGGAGGCTAATCCCAATGCTATACCCTGCATGGTGCGCGGTGACCAGACTCTGATGCTATCTGCGGGATTTACATGTAATTTAGTATGGCTGCTGAGTGATGGAGCGAGATGGGACGAGGAAAGTTAGACACCAATAAGAACTACTGTATACTCAATACTATACATACATTTGTTTTTACATACTGGGCTTTTTAATAAAGAACAATGTTGGTGTCTGTACGTACTGTGTATGTATACCACGCTGGACTCCATGCACAATGTGCGTGCTCAAAGCGCTACACTAGTACTACCCACTGTACTGCGCATTATACCTTCTCAACTTCCTGGGTACAGTACATAAGCTATATCATGAGTTAAAAACTTAATAGTTTCCAAAAAGGCGACTTGATGACCCAATGTGAAGATTCCTATATGAACTTCCGGTGCCCATATTTGCATAATATAAAGACCTCGAAACTTCGTAAGTCCTATGAGTTTCGTAAGTACTAAGAATTTGCCTAACTGTTTTTCTGCTTATGTTAATTTCTGAAGAGATCTTTTTACACTAAGAAGTTCTTAGCTAAGAAGTTTCGAGAATATGGGCCCTGTTTTGCTACACCGGCGACTATGAGCCGGATGGGAAGGTCCTACTAAAATCCCGCCGTTACCTCTCTCCATACTGGTCCTGACTGGCTACCGCCGCCGCTATAGCGCCCCCTATGCCCGCCATCAGTCCCGGCATGCCGTGCAGGTTGTTCACTCCGCATGTGTCATGTATTTTGAACTTCCGACTCAGAAATGGCTGCAAAAACAAATCCCAAATACTTAAAATTATTAAAATCAACTTAGAGAATAAATGTATCATTACTTCAAAAATAACTTTTTTAAAACCCTCAACTTATTTATATCCTGTTATAATAATGTTCAATATGTTGAAGAAAGCTTACGAACGTCTGAACTCCTTTTAGAAAACGTAAATACGATGAATTTTATATTAATACACAACAATCAGACACTATTGACATTATATATACAGTAGACCTCGCATATAACGGACTCATTGGGACCGGAAATTTCTGTCCATTATATGCAAAGTCCGTTATACGCATATGCCGCAATTAGCGTTAGACTGGACCTAACCTGGGACTTCAGATTCAGTCCGTTATATGCGATTGTCCGGTTTATCCGAAGCCGGTATATCCGAGGTCTACTGTATTCGTTTATACCTTTTAGAAGGAACTTTCGTGACTATCTGGAATTAATCATTCACGAATAGAAGGGATACCGAAGTAAACAAGACTTTAAATACAACACATGTCTGTACCGAGATATACTTGAATCCGACTACGGACAAGATGGCGGCGACGGACCCGACAGTGGCGGCACCCCAGACCTGGATGTCCATGTTGGCTATTGTCCCGACCGCCACTCCCCCCGCCAGAGTGGCGTTCTGGATGTGCTCCTGTAACATGCACATTGTAACACCTGTAATAGTAGTCTACATGTTACATCTGTACCAATATTATAATGTTACATCTGTAGCAATATAATGTTACATTTGTACTGATATTGTCAGTGTTACATGTTTGAGAATATTCTTTCTATATGTTTACACCTGTATGTCTCCAGAACGATATGTTATCAATTATTACAAATATGCCAATATTACCAACGCTACACATGTACTAACAATCTCCATATTGCATGTATACCAATATTCTTAGCGCAAATACTATCTATGTTGCATATATAGTTAGATACATATGAATCTGCTGGCCTTATTTTGGATCGGTACATGTAGTTGAGGAGAGTGAGACTAAGCTAGTCATGTATTGTGTGCATGCATTCATTTTCCATTGGATTGGAAGAAACTTAGGCTTTCCAGACAGTTGAAAAGAAAATTAATATATTCATGATCATTATTGTTTGCATGTATGTATGGACGTGTTTATTTATGCGTGAAAAATAAGTATACCATTTTAAATTTCCCTTCTTTACTCATAACAGCAGAAAGGGCAAAGGTCATGACACAACAGGCAGCCAATGAGTAGAAGGTATTTAAGACAGCCCGGTGCTGTTCATCTCCTTCCGCCGCGCCGCCATTGAAACTAGGCCAGTACATCCACAGAAACACAGTTCCTAGGAAACAAAAACTTTCATCAATTTATTCAAGCATTGCTTTCCTGAGACAACTATTCTGGAATGAGTTTTAAAAAGTAGTCGAACATGAGTGAACATAATATGGGCGTGAATCTAAGCTTACGTCATTTCCTGTTATAGTAAAGCTATGTCGTCCGGACGACAATTTCGTGAAAGAAGAGCAAACCATATGTCTATCTACATGGTTGGACGCTGCAATACTCTGAATATAATTTGTTTCTCATACTTTCCTTAAAAGATGTCTAAGTTTCGAAGACATACTAAAATTGAGAATTATGTCACATGGCTTACCTATCATTGAGGATTATGTCACATGGCTCACCTATCATTGAGAACTATGTCACATGACTCACCTATCATTGAGAACTATGTCACATGGCTCACCTATCATTGAGAACAGATCTGAGTGGTATACGTTGCCTTCTTTCTCAGACTCCTCGATATCTTCCGAATGCAAAACTCGTGACACAGCAAGTCCGAAATATGCGCCAAATGTGTGGATGAACATGGATTCCCCTACATCGCTCGCCTGAAAACAATGAACATCAATGTGATGCCTTTGTGCATTCCATGGTTTGGTTTACTATTTGATGGGTTTCAGTCTGGTGTCGAAGTGCGTAGTGCGCAATGCAACATTAGCTAGTTGTTAGATTTCTGAACAAACATCAACACGTCTCTAACACGTTGGCCTACATGGTGCACCGGATATAATACTTTTATACAATTTGATACATTTATGCTCATATTCGCCCGTTAAAAGTGTCCAAGGAACAGAATCGTGGTAATAGGTGTAAATATTCGAAAATAATTGTCAGGTCACGGCGACTTTCTCTACATAGCAAGAACCACGTGATAACAAGGAAGGTCCAGGGACTCACGTGGAATTTTTCGACACCGATCCATTCATTTATCTGGATGAGTACAACCTCGATCAGGGCCATCACCAATAGCTGCAGTGGAGACACTTTACCCAGGACAGCCCCGAACGAGATTAATACACCAGCAGCGCAGAACTCGGCCGACATCATTCTGTAAACGCAGATCAGGTTACATCGTAGACCCAGAACATTTCCAGAACAATTCCGGAAATAAAACCGGAACATTTTCCAAAACGTCATGAACCTTCATTTCACGCAGTAGGTTATGAGATGCAGGAACGATTTGTTTTAGTTACAAATGATTTAGCAGGGACTGGTAACATTTTAATTACTGGCATAATATTAATAGCAACAACAATCCTAATAATAATAATAGTAATAATAATGATTATGATGATGATGATGTTGATATTCATCAGCAGCAGCAACAACAACAACAGCAGGATCATCATCAACAACAACAGCAGATTTCTGATGCTACTTACTCGAGGACGTAGACCTTGAACTTCTCGCCCTGCACGACATCCACGTGCAGAAAACCCCGGATGATGGTGGCCCACTGGATGACGAAGGCGGCCACCAGGAAGTTGAGACCGATGGAGCTGTAACCGTATTTCTTCAAGAACGTCATCAGGAATCCAAAACCAATGAACATCATGACGTTCACATCCTGGAACACTGGAATGAAGGAAGGATACGTGGATACGTGGAGACGTGGAGACGTGGAGACGTGGAGACGTATTACAATACTCTGTCTCTGGTCCTGTGATGACCTCTAGATGAACGATCAGATAGCACACAGCATGGGAACACAGGCAGTCACCTCAGGAACACAGGGAAGCTCCGGAAATACCTCACCCAGAAACCCACCATCACTCTCATACTGTCTCTTGTCATCTCCCGTATTGACTACTGCAATAGCCTACTTGTAAACACCAACCAAGAACAACGGACTGGACTACAGGCCCTCCAAAACACCGCTGCCAGAATCATAACAAGAACTAAGAAGTTTGATTACATAACACCCACACTATCAGAACTACACTGGCTACCAATAGCTGCAAGAATATACTACAACATTCTAACGTCTGCATACAACAGTTTGAATGAAGTAGCCCCTGCCTATTTGTCCTCATTCCTCTCCATATCGGCTTTAATTAGTTAGATAGGTACGATAGGTGTACAGTGACGAGAGAGAGAGAGAGAGAGAGAGAGAGAGAGAGAGAGAGAGAGAGAGAGAGAGAGAGAGGGAGAGAGAGAGACTGTCTTTTTTTATGTCACATATAAATAGTATAATAATAGTTAACTCCACTGCTACATTCAGTGAGGGCTATGATAATGTATAGTAGTATAACTATCAAAGGGTGAAAGGAGATTGGGTGGGGTTGGGTTGGTTTGGTTCGCGAAGCATTGCGACTTGCAATGTAGTCACTAGTTCCTTCTATTAATTAATTCATTGAGATATACAACTCGCTGTGCTTGCTATTTATAATGATCAATAAACGGAAGCGATCATTAATACTAATAACATACGTGACAGAAGTCAGAGGTCAAACTAAACTACAATTCTACACCAGACGCCATTGCCGCTTCCATCAGGAAGAGCTCGTGTCTGTGGTTGTTGTCACATAGCGGGCGACAGGCGACGTCCTGATCAGATCCGACGGTTACGAAACCTTTTTTGAGTATGATTTCATGATCAATTCATGTTTTGGATTGAGTTTTGACCGCAAGACGTGACGTGAGAATGACATCGAATTCAAAAGAATGTTGCATAACCTCAAGCCGGACCCAGCTACAAAGGTAGCCAGGAATGAGGACTGGTTGTTAGTACAGGCCGTGCAACCAGCTATGAAGACACTTTCATCCCTAAGACCGCAAATATTTAACTTCAGCTCAAAGGCTTAATATACATTACATCACAATACTTTATAGTCAAATTAATTTGTACTTATATTTGTATCTACCGGTACATGGTTTGTGTACACATGCACTTTATTCAGCAAGTTACTTGTTTATAATGTTGCGTGAGATCAATTCTTATGTGTTTATGTTTTATGTGAACAAATATATGCTAATTAATTCAGAAACATCCAATATTCATATCTAGAAACGGTATATAGTTGGAAAATAAATCAACTATGTTAACTAGCTTTTCTTATAATTACTATTTCCGATGGAAAGTTGCTTTGGTGATTTATGGCAAAACCCGTGTTATTTAAAAGTGTACTGCAGTATTGGTTTTCCTCTAGACAGAACAGTTGCTAACCTTTTCACAAAACCAAATCAGTTGATCGAACAACGAGACAATACCAACTACTACCACCACTACTACTACTACTACTACTACTACTACTACTACTACTACTACTATACTACTACTACCACTACCACTACCACTACTATTATTATTACTACTACTATTACTACTACTACTACTACTACTACTACTACTACTACTACTACTATTAGTAATAATAATAATAGTTGCTGTTGCAGTTGCCTTTATATATCGCATGAGTGACAATAACAGTGTTCTGTATCGCCGTGATCAACGACCAATATCGACATGATCAAAGTCCCACTTTTTTCCGCGACAGGATAGTAAGCTACGTACACTTTCCATGTGGGGAAGATTTAGAGTCTGTTTCACGTGTGGTCTTGAACGATTTTTCAGCATAGTAGGATATCATATCCATGTATATAACTACACTGTAATAATAGCTACATTTATATGTTCTAGGATGTGACGTTAGGGCAGGTTATTTTACATCACGACACTCTGCTATGAGACTAGTGGTTTTTACATTAGGATACTGGGCTTTGACATTAGGACACTCTACTGTAAGACTAGAACATTGTGCTTTGTTATTAGGACACCCTGTTATAAGACTAGGACATTGTGCGTTGACATTAGGACACCCTGTTATAAGACTAGGACATTGTGCGTTGACATTAAAACACCCTGCTGTGAAGTTATGATGCTGGACTTGGACACAAAACTGACATTAGGACGTTATGCTTTGAAATTATCCCACTGGGATGTGACACTATATGCCACTGGGTTGTTACACTACTATACTTGACTGTGGCACTATGCCTCTGGGAAGTGGCACTAGTCTGTTCGACTATGACACTAAACTATTGGGCCGTGACCCATTGGTGCAGTGCTGTAACCATATGGTTGACATTAATGCACACATTAAAATGCCAATATTCGAACCCATCATGACATTGGGCTGCAAGACTGAACTTTTAATGAAAACATTTGTTTTATCTGAGTTTTTCTTTTAGGATGAACTATTTGTCCTTGACTGACTAGATGAAGTCTGTGTGCCTGTACAAGGGAGGCTGTGGAGTGTTGATGAAACATGATCGCAGAGGTTCACCCGAGCGCTTCTTCCTGAAAGAGGGTACTGGACTGATGAATGGCCGGACTTAAGCCCTCGTCACGAACCTGAGACGAACTACATTGCGAATATGAACCGAATTCGGGCAACGAACTAACCGACAACTAACGTCCGCCATTTTGTACTCGTGGCGTTATGTCAGAAAAACAGGAACGTTACTGTTCCATGTCACGTGTCCGGAGTAGTTCCTAGGTGATCCAATGTGATATCTAATAGGTAGCACCTACGTTCATAGTCTAACCTTTGAAATTAAAGAGCAGCTGATTTTTACATGCAGAACAAAACAACGTGTCGCAACTTAGGATATGTCACATGTGATAGAATTTTAACAAAGCAATATATTGAAAATGTTATCAATTAGTGTTCATGTATATCATACGACATTGGTCAATATAACGCAAGGTATAATACAAATAATCAAATAACGGGTGTCGCAAAATCCATGCCATCTACGATACTGATTACTAAACCGGGGATATCGGCAAGAAAATCTGGAACCATTACGAAAACGATGGCGCTAGAACTACAAATCATGTTAAGTGATGACATTCAAAACTGAAGAAAATGGGCATTAGTGATCCTAAAATTTATTAATTTATTGACATCATTAAGAAATTACAGGCCTCGTATTTGAAAAAAACCACCATTTTGCAACTAACGCCCTGTGTACACTGGACACATTTTTCCAACAGTTTTCCAACATTTGTTGTTACAAGACCATGTTGGAAAAACGTTGGAAAAATGTTGCTACTGTACACAGGACAGGGCAAATTAAGTTTTCCAACATGTTGGAAAAATGTTGGAGAAATATTGCTGTAGTGTACACAGTGTCTAAAATCAGATGTTGGAAAAATGTTGGGAAATTGTGTCCAGTGTACACAGACCTTAAGAGCTGATGGACGGTTGGCACCAAAGCAAAATGTTTCATCACTTGTTATCCCTGACTGCTTCAGTAATATACAACAATAGGAGAGTAATATACAACAATAGGAGAGTAGTATACAACAAAAGGAGAGTAATATACAACAATAGGAGAGTAATATACAACAATAGGAGAGGACTTAGATAAGTTTTCGCTTTTGTCTGATCCTATTGAATTTGTGACAATAAAATATGTTGAAGATAGGTGCGGGCACAATGAGGTGATCCCCTGACTACACGTGGCTGGGTCAACGTGACATTTGTTCCTAGTGTGACGTCACTTCCTCCTGGGATCTCGAACAATTCCGTCACAGCAACGCTGTATTCTATCCAAACTTATCTTGTCTTTCTGTGTGAACAGATTTGGGTTTACATGTTGACAATGTACCAGACAGTTTCACAGAGCTTGTAATTCGCAAATCTGGACTAATGGATAAAACAGGATCGTGCACATTAACATTACATGGTACTTTATGTGTAGTTAAAATAATTACGTAGACCTCCTTAAAATTAGCATGGAATATTGACGTCGAGGCAACGCAGTAAAACTGTAAAAGAATACATCGTCAATAGACGCGAGGACGATATAATACTTTGCCGCATGGAAGCGAACGTTATAAAGTAATACACCGGCGTGAATGGCTCATGCTATAACAATGAGCGGGACATGGGCGACTGAACACCAGTAAGGTGCAGGAACTCGATATAGGACACATGCCAAGATTGTCCTCTGACCAAGATGACCTCATGACGTCTACATCCGGGTACTAGGTGCTAGGCTTTCTGCAATTTAAACTGCTAGCCAGATACCGGAAATGGAATTGTTCGTAATCTGTTTGAGTTCAGTGAGCAACGATACTTATAGGTTTTGCTCCAGACCTTTTTCTGATCCAAGTCATACTGCACCATGAATGCAAGGGCGCCCAAAACGTGTAAGATGACGCAAGAAGTGGCTGTTTTTAAGGACTGTTCAGTGAGGAATCGAGATGGTTTATTTTAGAAGTATTGTTTCAACAGGGAAAGGGATAGATCCTTCACCTGGTCTATCGCTGATCAATGGTCTTTTGTATGCAATGATCTTTGGCCTATTAATTGTCTCTGGAATGTCATCAACTGTAGTCGATTACTCGTCTCTAGCATGTCACCGATTACTCGTATCTAGTGTGCAAGAAACTCCACGACCAACCCACAGAAACACTGGAGAGAAACACTGGAGATATTACCCACAGGATCACTGGAGATATATGACCCACGGGATCACTGCATATATATGACCCATAGGAACACTGGAGATATATAACACAGAGGAACACTGGAGTTATATGACCCACTATGACCCACAGGAACATTGGAGATATATGACCCACAGTAACATTCAAAGACTCTGTCAGGTTACTCGTCACAGTTACTAAACTATAAACCTCCATTGTCAGAAGGCATTGTATCAACGTTAAATAATTGTCCAATAAACATTACATTCTACTAACGAATTGTATCCAGATAGATTTATTATGAAGATAGACAATTCCGTGCAGCTCTGGTAGGTAGGTATACATCAGGATATCGTTTCTAGAAGCTCTCTCAGCCGCTAAGGGACCATAGCACTCTCTTTGCCGATAGCTTATGCATTGCTAAGAGAGTGCTATGGTCCCTTAGCGGCTAAGAGAGCTTCGAGAAACTATACCCAGTATGTATATCATGTAGGTGTAAAGTTACTATTTTAAAGAATATATATCAGAGGCGGTCTCGTCTGAAAGCGGGGTCACTTCGCGTCTTGGGTCCCTAAGCACCGACACTGCCATACAGAAAGTACTTCTGTCCGCCAGGAACAAGATACGAGTACCCGTTTTTTCTCTTCCTCCACAACCCCCAGACTAATATACAATAGATCAATTTGTTAGATTAGCATAATTACGTGTGTATTGGTGTGATTTGATCGTATGGAGGACGTCGTGCGTTATATGAGTGTGTGTCTATATGTGCATAACTATATTATGTTAATGTTACGGTGACAGGAGGGAGGGGGAAACAGGTAACCAGAGAGAGAGAGGGAGAGAGAGAGAGAGAGAGAGAGGGAGAGAGAGTGAGAGAGAGAGCGGAGAGAGAGAGGGGAGAGAGAGTGAGAGAGATAGACAGAGAGAGACAGAGAGAGAAGAGAGAGAGGGGGAAGGAGAGGAAAGAGAGAAAGAGAAAATAAGAGGGAGAGGAAAATGATGATAATAATGAGAGAAAGGAAAGAATGACATGAACGAGAGAAAAAGAGAGCGAAAATAGAGGGAGAGGGAGATGATGATAATAATGAGAGAAAGGAAAGAATGACATAGAAATAGAGAGAGACGATAATGGAAAGAAGTAAGGAAGGAAGAAAAAGTGAAAACCAGAAACAGGTAAAACATAGAAAGCGACATCCTAGTAAATATATAAATTATGTATGTAAATCTGAGTGTTATGGGCGATTGCTACTGAGGTTTTATATTAGACAAAAAATAAAATAAACATGTGAATGATTATTATTACATTTAACGAGGGCGAATCACGGAGGAGAGGGAGTATACTAAGTATACTAAGTCTAATACATACACACATATATTACTTCTTTCGTTAACTGAAAGTAACAGTCGACGTCCCAATTACCTGGTGGCATAATAAGTGCTGATATCACCAACAAGATATGATATCTGTGCTGCACGCTTCATGATAATTGCAATCAAACTAATATGCAGGTGTAGACGCGCAGGTCATACTCACTGGGTTAAAGTATTAAGCATAGTCATCAGTATAATGCATGCACAGAACTTACTTGGGTAATACTGTGCAACCGGTGACTCAGTTTTGTCGGTTCCCTTGGGCTGCGATGTCGGACCATATTTAGCCAGAAAAGCGAAAAGCAGAATAAAAGTAATTTGGCAGACGAACACAAAGATCGGTAATTTTCCTCTTTTCCAGTTCATTGTGAAAGTTGTGTCGTGTATTGAAGAAATTATCTCTGAAAGAAAAGCAGGATATTTACAGGAGTAAGTTTCTAGAACCGTTTAGTCGAAGCAGTGTGACCTTTGACATTAGTGGGCGGAGCGTGCATCCGCCAATCAAATTGACGATATGATGCATATACACCGTGCTACATGTCCCTGTGAGTCAATGACTGCTAGATATTTAGAGTGTTTTAGATTAATTTTAGTCAAGAAAAAGTTAGTGTTCCCTGTGCGAAATCGAGATGTGTTGTTTACTGACACGTGAAATCAATACTACAGTGACAGGCGTCTGTAAATGATGATCTACAATGTTTGAAGTGTCGGTCTACCCCTGGTATTACGTCAGACTGTAGTTTGTACAACCGCCCTGATATATCGAATACACTCTGGAAGCATCGAACTGAATACAGTCCTCTCACTGGTCCGATGTGTCTCTCTTAGTCTGTCACATACTTAATATAATACTCGAAATCGCAGTCGTGTTAATCTGTTTAAGTTTAAAATAGTGTATTCAAGACGAAATGGATAGATTATAAGTTATTACAACTTAAATGGAAACCTTGTTACAGTAATACTGGTGTGGGTGTGACATGCTACTATACATTGGGGAAGGTAACATGTTACTATACATTGGGGAAGGTAACATGCTACTATACATTGGGGAAGGTAACATGCTACTATACATTGGGGAAGGTTACATGCTACTATACATTGGGGAAGGTAACATGCTACTATACATTGGGGAAGGTAACATGCTACTATACATTGGGGAAGGTAACATGCTACTATACATTGGAGAAGGAAACATGCTACTATTCATTGGGGAAGGTAACATGCTACTATTCATTGGGGAAGGTAACATGCTACTATACATTGGGGAAGGTAACATGCTACTATTCATTGGGGAAGGTAACATGCTACTATACATTGGGGAAGGTAACATTCTACTATTCATTGGGGAAGGTAACATGCTACTATTCATTGGGGAAGGTAACATGCTAATATGGGGGTAGGAGGTCACATACATTTCGGAATGCGGTCAAATGATTGTCTGGGTAACTCTCGAGGAATAGAGATCTCCGACCGCCACCTTATCTCGCTGGTGGCCAATTCTCGAAACGTTCTTACGACAATCTTAGGGATTCTTATAGTATGGCTACGAACTGTTCGTAAGCTAAGAAGTTCGTTTCGAGAATAGCCCCACTGGTCTGTACAGACTACAGACGAGCAGCGAGCAACTAGCACGGGAATGGAAACTAAACAAATTTAGTCTTTACCGGTAATAATGCCGTGAAACTAGATCTGTTCATCGTGACTACTGCTATGTTTGTTCATCATGACTTGATATGTTCATCGTGAGGTCTAATCCTAGGTCAGTTCATTGAGATTCTTGAAGACAGGTTCAAATGTCTGACGTAAATTCATACATAAGGACTTCTTGGGATGTTGCAAAATTGCCGGTCCCGGAAGGAGCCCTAAACTAAGTTCCAAGCATTCACCAGCACACCCATCACACGCACACACACACACACACACACACACACACACACACACACACACACACACCAAACAACATAACAACCAAACACC
>JAVCKZ010082858.1:0-12499 GCA_034780755.1 Lepetodrilus elevatus
TACATCAATTTTCAAAAAGATTAAGTTAATTTGTACTGTAGTTGTTTTTTTACCAGCCAAATTATCTTTTCAATTTATTATCTAAAATCTCTATTGTAAATCAATTTATATCCCTTTGGATTAAGAATTCCTCAAAGATGACAAAAAAACAAAATGAGTGTCCGCCCCCTCTCTCGGAGCTGTCAATTTCAATATATACCGAAGCCTACATCCGTCACAATGTACAAGGTGAAACCTATCTATGGAAGCCTACATCCGCCACAATGTACAGGGTAAAACTGCACAATGTTAGTATCTACGGAAGCCTACATCCGCCACAATTACAGAGTCAAACTGCACAAAGTTAGTATCTACGGAAGCCTAAATCAGCCACAATTACAACAACTGATTGGCTGGCCCATGTCATTGTCGGCGACTGATTAAGGCCAATTCTGCTGCTAAGACACAGGGTTGAGTGCATCATTGTCTTCTATCAGCACCCTTAAGTATCCAGCGTCCGACTGCGTGCTAAACAATGCAGAGTTCGTCTTATTGAGCTGCCCAGGCGGTAACGCATAACGCTCACACAATTATGGTCAATAGTAAAGATTTGTCGGAAATCAGGCGGGTAATTGAGTGTCCGACACCGTTCTGACACTGCGAGGTGTTTCTGCTAGACGGAGCATTAACACTGGTAGATTTAATATAACACTGAGTGTGCCGCAAATAATCTCAACAATTGCATCGCAGCAATACAGATTTACATATCTGTTCTAAGAAGAATAATATCAAACTTCATCAATATGTCCATAGGAATAAAATAGTGCCAAACTGTGCTAATAAAATCTTTACAGTTTACCCTAAGAAATAATTTCAAACTTCATCAATACGTCCATTGGTAGCAGATAGTGCCAAAGCAAATCTTTACATTTGACTAGAAACAGAACTTTATCACAAATCATTGATGTTTCGTTTCAAATACGCAGGTGTCATGTTGGATGGATAGGCAATGATGTGGGGATCGATTTCCCTTGTATCCCGGGGCAAGGTAATTACCCACCCACACCTCTCTGCCTCACATTTCTGTACCACCCACACCTATGCCCCACCAACACCTATGCCCCCATCTCTGCCATACCTTTCTGTCCCACCCAAACCTCTCTGCCCTAACCACACCTATGCCCCCATCTCTGCCACACCTTTCTATCCCACCCACATCTTTCAGAAACACACACACACACACACATATCTGCCCCACCAACACCTATGCCCCACATTTTGGTCCCATCCACACCTCTCTGCCCCATCCACACCTATCTGCCCCACCCACACCTATGCCCCCATCCCTGCCACATCGTTATGCCCCACATTTCTGTCCCACCCACATCTACACATCTGCCCCACCATGACACAGCTGACAGCATGCTGAAAGCAGCTCAACACCAAACTTTCAAAAATAGTTTCCAGCAAATAATGTAACACGTGTCAAACTGCAGAGCTAGAATCAGCAGCTCTAATAAACAAACTACCACCCAGCACATCACCCTGCAGTAACCCTACATCATGCTGGGTGGCAGTTAATCATCGTGACTGAGGAACAAATATGGGTTAGAGAACATACTCCTCCTCCTGCTTCGCCTTATTGATCGGCTCCTTCCGCACGATGACACAGAGCAACACTAGAGACGCGATCTGTTCCGTGCCAACTATAACTGCCTTGGGAGACATCGTACCGGTACTGTACGCCAGCGAAGATCACTTCAGACAGTGCAAGGTCTCTAGTGCAAGAGCATTCAATTCCTTGGCACATATCTCTATATATATATCAATTGTTGTCACTTCAGCATATTTTTTTTGGTTTCAAATTGACAAAACTTTAGACAATCTTTTACTTTCCCAGGATATGTGTTCAGGATGGGGCATCATTAATCATGGATTAATTATTTAACCTTCTACCTGTTGGAAGTATTCAGAGCATTAATGGTAATTTTAACCTGGCAGTGAAAGGTTCAAACAAGTTATTTAGAATATGCTTTTGACTTGTAGAAAATATCATATTGACTGTGTATAGGTAGCGTCCCAATTAATTTTCATTCCTAATTTCTCAGGACAAAGGTTTCAAAGAATGTACATTTGTATAATATACCTCTACAAGCTATGACCAAAATACTTAAATAATACTTCCAACACATTCAACAACACATTCAAAAGAAACTCAGCAATGTCTTCATCAAAACTATCTTAATTCTCAACATTTTGTAATTTAAATATTGGCATCATCAGAATTGTACAGGAAACGTTACAAGTAAATGTTGCACGTCGTCCAGAATGGTCTAATGACCGTGGAAAAATAAGGAGAGATAATTCAGTATATATTGACCAAGCCTGCCAACTAGCTTGGTAAGACCAGTTGTTCAAAATGGTCTAACAATCTTTTTTAAGACCGGTTGTCCAGAATGGTCTAACAATATTTTTTAAGATCGGTTGTTCAGAATGGTCTAACAATCTTTTTTAAGACCAGTTGTCCAGAATGGTCTAACAATCTTTTTAAGACCAGTTGTCCAGAATGGTCTAACAATCTTTTTTAAGACCGGTTGTCCAGAATGGTCTAACAATTTTTTTTAAGACCAGTTATCCAGAATGGTCTAACAATCTTTTTTTTTAAAGTGAGAGATAATTCAGTATATATTGACCAAAGCTGCAAGCTGGATAAGACCAATGGTTAGAGGTTCATAAATAAGACTGAAGGACTAACAACACAGGGATTATAAGACGGGAGTAATAACACATGTCAGATGCCCAGGAATGATAGGACGATATCATAGTAACAATGACATGAAACCAATCAGACCTGACAAGAATGATGGCATTTCCATATTAATGATACCATTGGTTAGGGTTTACACAGATGACAAAGTAACAACCAAGTTGATAACAGAATCCTGCCACCTGGGGGGCGAGGGACTAAAATATAGTTACCATAATTCACAAATGCAATAAGAATAAAATAATGTGCACTGTATACATACATTAATTTACCAAGATAAGATTGCAAATAGAAAGGAATTATGGTATGAAGGTTGTCAATAAATTAATGTTTTCCAAATATTTAAACATGAAGGACAAAAGTGCAGCTACCGCATCAGGGCTCTAGACTAACATATGCCCGACGTACAGGGGCAAGTTAAATTGCACTGCTGGCAACCTACTTTTTAACATTTAGCACCTTTGATGCCATTGTTACTTGCCCTGACTTGCTCTGCGGGCAAGTAACTCAGAATGTTAGTCTGTATCCCTGACATGTACACCCTATTAATCCAGGTATGATTAATATGATGTGACTTTGTAGTTTTGTCATTGTTTTCTGGTTTATTGTTATTTTTGGTTTGCAGTTGGCTTACATTGAGGGGTGGAGATTGACCAACCTTGCAAATGAAACATTTGGTTTCAATGGCTGGTCTCATTCAGTCTCGCATCAAACAGTTGGTAATTAAACATTTGTAGTCCTCTTTCTTTTTTATCTTGTGAAAATAATGTCAATTAAGGATTGATTGCAATATCATAGATAAAAAAAACCCACTAAAAACACAAGTCATTCATATGTGATTATAATTATTAAGCATATACTTGAAACCTTTGTTTAAATTCCTTGCTAATATTATCTAGTCTATTCTGCACTTACAAGTGCCAAATCATAGCTAATGTTTCTGATAGATTAACAGATCAAAATAATGTCTATGTAGTATGTGTTAAATGATAGATTAACACATAGTGGTAATCCTCTGTAAGTAGTTGTGTTGTTTGTTTTACTTTCAGATTTTGTGGATCACAACAATGGTCGATTCTATGTCGGTATCAGCGCACTGGTCAAAGTTCAGTTGAAGGTGAGAATTACTTTTCTAGCAATTATGTTTAATTCCTTACTAAAATAAACACACTTCTTCCCTTACATGTAATTAATTATGACTAATACTTTCTTCATTGAAATTCTGGAGAATAAGTTCATATTAAATATATGTCAGAAGATAGCAGGATTATATTTTTCTTTCTTTTTGTTAAAAAAAAGTTTTATTAAATTTTTATAATTATAAAGAAATTTTTACAAATAAATTGATTGTTTTAGTTTACCTAATGTTGCATGCATGACACTTGGTAGCACTGGTAAATGTTATTAGGCCCCGATATTACAAAACATTTTTTAGTACAAACTCATGCTCAACTCACGGTTTTGTTCACAAATCTCCATATAAAATTTGAGCTTGAGCACAAAATCGTACTCAAAATGTTCCGTAATCTTGAGGCCAGATTTCCAACCATCGTGCAATGTTACCCTGGCCCGACTTTGCTGCAGGATGGGGTGTATCATGAAGACATTGGCTATGGAGTTAGCGAGGGACTCCGGTCTAAAGCTCTGTCTATTGAGAAGGCACGTAAAGAGGCCGTCACTGATGGTCTGAAGAGGGCTCTCAAGTAAGTTAACGTTAAATGTTCAACAACAATAATAATACTTTTTAAAAGTCTCAAGTAAGATAACATCAAATGTTGAACAACAACAATAATAATAATTTTTAAAACTCGTTAAGTTAACATCAAATGTCGAACAATACCGTAATAATAATTTAAAAAAAAATTAAATGTCATTTTTTTTTCTCAGGAATTTCCTCAATGTTACATAAGAAAATGTTCTTTTGCAATATTGAACTTGAATTTGTTTTAATTTAATTTAAATTTTTTGGTTATTTTTTTTTCTCAGGAGTTTTGGGAATTGTTTAGGGAATTGCTTGGGAAACAAAGAGTATCTGAAGATCATCGGACGAGCCCCCAAACCAGTGAGTGGTCTGATATTATATTCAATCAAAATTAATGTTACAGTTATAAATAAAATAATTGTGGAATCAAAAATATTCTAAAATACTGTATTATATACAGCATTTGATTTCTTTCCAGCCTCCTGAGGTGTACAAAGTAGAAGACATGAAACACAAAACTGTTGACGAGACCATTTCCAGCCTCAGAAAACCGAAGCCAAAACAGATATCTTCATATCCTTCAAATCAGAGAACTCCACAGATCCCTAAGCCCATTTTATTGGGTGCCACCGAGAAACGAATAGTTCCACACGTTGGCCTGAAGAACACGGAAACGGGACCCCGGAAGGAGATAGAAAATAATTCTACGAAAGAGGAATGGAGATCCTCAAATGGAGCTCTTAGGAGTATTGTAATCAGAGGTCAGCCGGAAGTCGAAATTAATTCCTGTAAGGAGGAAAGGAGGTCTAATGTGGAGGAACGGAGGTCCAGTAATGTGGAGGAACGGAGGTCCAGTAATGTGGAGGAACGGAGGTCCAGTAACGTGGAGGAACAGAGGTCCAGTAACGTGGAGGAATGGAGGTCCAGTAACATGGAGGATCTCAATGTGTTGGCAGGAGAAGCTGTTGAGGACAACAAGAAGGTTGATCAGACCGAGAGCCGTGAAGCTAGTGCAGCTAGTGATAGAACTGCAGCATTGGTGGAAGAGATGCTGGCCAAAAGGTAATACTATAGGCAGAGCTACTTAAGTTTGGTCTCACCCTGTTAGTCTCACCCTCCAAGTACTACTTAAGATTAGTCTCACCCTGCAGGATTTCTTAAGATTAGTCTCACCCTGCAAGAACTACTTAAGATTTGTCTCACTCTGCAAGGACTACTTAAGATTAGTCTCACCCTGCAAGGGCTACTTAAGCTTAGTCTCACCATGCAAGGACTACTTAAGATTAGTCTCACTCTGCAAGGACCACTTAAGATTTGTCTCACCCTGCAAGGACTACTTAAGATCAGTCTCACCCTGCAGGAACTACTTAAGATTAGTCTCACCATGCAAGAACTACTTAAGATTAGTCTCACCCTGCAAGGACTACTTAAGATTAGTCTCACCCTGCAAGGGCTACTTAAGATTAGTCTCACCCTGCAAGGACTACTTAAGATTTGTCTCACCTTGCAAGGACTACTTAAGATTAGTCTCACCTTGCAAGGACTACTTAAGACTAGTCTCATCCTGCAAGGACTATTTAAGATTAGTCTCACCCTGCAAGGACTACTTAAGATCAGTCTCACCATGCAGGATTACTTAAGATTATAGTCTCACCATGCAGGATCACTTAAGATTGGTCTCACCAAGCAGAGAATGGGTACCCAGTAGGATGAGATGGAATGTGAATGGTGTAACCTTCTAGCACTGGAAAATATATAGAACTTTTACTTTAAAATTTTTCGATGGGTTATTTTCATTGCCAGGACCTTCAAGACCGAGGACGAGAGAGCTCGCGAGGAAAGAATTTTGAAGCAGAAGCTCAAGCAACAGGAATTCTTGGCCAAGCTGAAACAGAAGCAACACAACTCGGGCAGCGACCAGGAGAATGGTAATTAACTCTCTCCCTGCTGAAGGCAACCAGAGATGCCCTAAATTTTACTTTCTCCTGAAGCATAAGTGAAAGATTCCTAAAAGTGGCTCTAAATCCCAATTTAAAAAAAAAAAAAAAAAAAAACAACAACACTTGTTTCTTTCTAGCTCAACCTCGGCCTGCGACTAGAACCAGCCCTCGGTGCCAGAAATTTCCCCGGAAACCTTCCATTACCACCTCACCAAATATGGGCCGCCCCGTTGCCACGTCGACGCCAGCACCCAATCACAGCCCCAGAAAGTCCTCGTCAGATCCAGGCATACAGACACTGGCAGCCATTGGAGGAATTGCCAATGTGGAGATCCCTCTGCTAAATGAGGAGGATTTTGGTAGGAATTTCTGAATGTACTGTTTTAAACATTATTATTATTATAATATTATTATTATTATAATATTATTATTATTATTATTATTATTATTATATAATAATATATTATTATTATTATTATTATTATTATTATTAACCGAGTTTTCAGGCCAGCTTTTCACGAATGGAGTGTATATTTACGACGGATATAAACTAGGACGTAAAGCACGGAGTTACATTATATACATCCGGCGTAAATATACACACCTTTCGTGAAATGCAGGCATGCATTGAGGGATACTCTTTGTATTTTACTGCTGACAAGATGACAAAATAGGTTTGTGCTATTTGCTAACATAATTTGAAACTATAATTTATAATAGTTGCATTATTCAAATTTGAAGCGTATGGTAATACGAGTATGCTATCTTGAGCTATTAACATTCTTCATAGCATAAGTAACATGTTAAACACTCATTTATTTTATGACATAATTATAATTACTTGAATATTATTTACGAATGAGTTGTCTACATTATCTATTCAACGATCTATTTGCATATGTATGAGGAACATGGCCCCCATTTTCTAAATACCATTGTATGTACAGAAACTATTTACGTGTAGCTCATCGAACTCCAGATGTAAAGTCATCGAATTTGAACCCTGGACTGGAATCAATGTTCGCATAAGTTACCTTGTCGACATGATACCACTGCTGGTTCTCTCACTGTGCAGTTAACATGCTCGGTTCGTCCGTATCAGCTGGTGCATGTAAGCTTACTGCAACATGTGCTACCTTACAGGGTTCGCATGTTTCTTAATACTAGTATCATAGCCTAACAAGAAGTTGAAGAAGTGACAAGAAATTAGCTAAATAACAAGACATAAGATAAACAACAATAAATGAGATAAACAACAAGAAATGATGTAAATAATGTTGAAAACTCAAATCAAAAGAAGAAACGATATATAATGCTAATTTATGAATATAAATTGTTAACGTTCAAATCAAGAAACACTAGTTGATGTTGCGTAGTTACTGGAGCACTCTGATCATGACTAAGCTTCACATGGCTGTACAGACAAGAAATACGCTCAAAATAAGTGAAGGACGAGGTGAACGTTCTGGAAATTGACGGCCATACCTTAATCTATATTGTAATCATTGAGTGTCTTACAGAGGAAATGGCCACATGTAAAGGGGTGACATTTAAAACCAATGGTTGTTTGCTTTGATTTCACCACTCAGCGATTAATAGACTTATTCGGAAGCACAGGAAGATAATAACGTTAAGGATCTTACCACACGAGGATGAGTTTGTCCTTGTGAGATAGCAATGCGAAAATAGGAATCTGTATTGATAAAAATAAATCCATCGCAGTAAGGGTGAATCTAATTTGTGTCACATATTGACTGTTGACGCCTGTATGCATACATCACACGCATGCACGCACACACATACACATACACACACGTACACACATACACACACACACATACGTACACACACACGTACACACACACACACACGTACACATACACGTACACACACACACACACGTACACACACACACACACACGTACACATGGACATCTGACCAACGTTACTTATTGTGGCGATCCATAATCGCGTGTATTGTCATTTCTCATGTATCCAAACTAAACATGATGACCATTTTCATGACAATCAACGGTGCTTGATACATTAAGGCCATTCCTGAGAAGACCGTGGTTTCCCATCGATCAGTGAACCTTTATTAAATAGACGACAACACCATTAGGTCCTAGACCAAGATAACGACTATCTACGTATTCAGAATTAAACGCATGGAACATATCTATTCTGTTTATATTGCTTTTGGAGTGTACTGTGGTATTCAACATTAGTTGTTAGTTATCGTGCTCTGTCAGTTAATGTAGGACCAAACCTGGAATGCATATAACTCGGCCAAAGTGTTGCAATAAAGCTGCCAGCAGTGATTGGAATCGAAGAACAATGGACGAGCAGTACTAGAAGAACTCCTTCAGAGGACATTGATCTTTGGTCCCGTCAGGACTTTCACTCGGGATCCTGTCCGATGTCTTACGACCTTAATCACACTAATACTGCTAGCAAGCGCTCCTCTTTATAGAAATGGTCAATTATCAATAACTGTGAAACTATGGACGATCAATTATTGACCGCGAAGATCCCATGTCACGCTTTCTTCACGAATGAGTAGATGCATAATCGAGTGTGCTGTCCATATGCTGGATCTACAACACAACACTGCTCAGTGGATGAGTGTGCGTGTGCAACATTCGTTGCTATTAACTATCTGGCGTACACCCAGTACATAGCCGGGCATCGGCATCTCTCCCAGTGTCAGCTTTCCCCCACTGAAACCCAGTCAGCGAGGGATGGCTGGATCGAATGGTCAGCATTAATTGATGGATATTTGGGGGAGTAATTCACCAGAGGGAAAGACTGCACAGGGAGAGGTCACATTTTCTGACATTGATAATTACTTCCACTTAAGTGCTGGCAGAAAGTGGCTGAGATTGTATCATGAACTATAACGTCAGCATTTGAAGCTGTGGCCTTTCAGACCCAGAGGAAGGGTTCACAGAACGGGCGTATTTATAATATATTTTATTATAGCAATAATATATAGAAACACGGTAATATTGGGACAATTGTGTGATATTAAACAATGACTCACAATTAATGTATAAGAATCTGTCACGAAATTCGACGTATTTAATAGTATAAGTACATTAAAACGGTACATCGCCATGGTTAGACAATTAGACAGGAATTCTCAGTGGCATATATACACGGGGTTAGCGCATCGAACTAATACCACTAGGTAAAAGATACAGGTCATAACAACGATATCACTTACGGGAGTATCAACTACATGTATCTGGTAAACTAAAATCTGACTATTTAGTACTACTATGAGACCCGATTAGACTGTAACTAGTATTGAGGTTTATGAATCAGAATCACTATAAAGCGCGCGTCCTGAGATGACCTGACTTATATGTACTTGTGTCTCAATACAAAGCTCGCTCTATTGAGAATACACTAATATCGGATTCCGAATCTGATGTTCCGATACAATGATTGTTATAATTGACGAATTCATATCCATCGCGCCAGTACTGGTGGGACAATGCTCAATATACTTGACGTCTTCACTCAGGGCAGCTATAGTATCGATGTGTCGATATTATCTCTAAATACGTGTAACCGGAACTGTAATACCGGTATTGATCTATCGATACAAGACAACTACAGGGGTCACCAGCTGGACACAGACTGTATAAAAAAAGATTTGACTAGCATTAAGGTTCCAATAAAATATGTGTTAAATGTACTCGCTGTAAAAGGCTGGCTTACGTTCAAACTAAGTTTGTACTAATTTACTATACTAGTAAAGAATGTCTACGTAATATATGTAAACATCTACATGTAGGTATGGAACTTATCTATATATTATTCGTTTACATACATGTGTAAACATGAAAGTCAGGAATTCATTTGTTTCTGGTTATGCCAATATTGCTAGATATAGATATTTTCCGATCCTGTTCTAAGTTCGATCACCTTGGAGCATACTAGGAAACTGTCTATATTCACAACGATTTCAGACTATGACCAGAACAAGCGGCGTCGATTGGTGCATACGTCTACACACAATGGACAATAACAAGATGTCAGAGTAGAGGCGATGTCGTCGCGTAGCTGGCCATGTTCTGCGTTTGTGATGTCCATCTTCGAGCACCATACTTTTCATTACATGCACACCATGACATCTCAGACAAGTTAGTACGAACTCCGCGTGGGAGGTACGGGTGATGAATGTTGCATGTGTAATCGGAGTGGTCAAACGATGTCAATAGGAATCTGAGATAATGAGGATTTCCTTATGCAGTAATGAGCAAATCATACCAAAGGTTCCAGCCATTAGCAATAGTCAATGTATTTTAGTCCTCAAGAAGCCTGTACTAAATTAGTTTCCTGTGATATAGACAGCGCGAGTATGATGAATGAACGGCATGAACCAAGGAATTGAAAAGTTAGTTGACTCATCTACATGTTTCTCCTGTTGCATGTTCGTATATTGTTTTGCTTTTGTCGTTTTTCTTTCTTTAGACTATGCTGGCTAGGTATGTTTGTATTTAAACTTTAAACAAAGGCAATTTATTCATAGTAAAGTAGATGACTTTACCAAATAAATATGGTATAATAGAAACTGTTAAAAATATGTAACATTTCAAAAATGAATAATTGCACGCACCGCTATTCTCGATGTAGCTGTATGCTGTACACCCTATCACTAGTTACCTGTATACTGTACACCTTATCACTAGTTACCTGTATGCTGTATACATTATCACTAGTTACCTGTATGCTGTACATCTTATCACTAGATACCTGTATGCTGTACACCCTATCACTAGTTACCTGTATGCTGTACATCTTATCACTAGTTAACGTAACTATTCAAACATCACACAATAATTAGCAAACAAAATAACACACGTCGAACAGGCATCACTATGACAAACACATCAGATCTGCAACATAATCTAGTATCTATAATCAGTGCGAAATGCTTGTTATTAGATCCTTATATGTAATATTACCATATTAGGCCTGCGGGCGAGATATCACGGACACTAATCTATGTATGAAGGTATTTTGCTACTACAGTAACTAGTAGCGTATTATAAAGAGTAATTCAGTTAATATCATACTTCACCGACTCCCATATAATGTCTTAATGTATCTACTATCAGTAATTTCAGGGTGATCCGGGAATCCATTGTATACAGAAATCCCCCACACGGTCGTACTGATCATAGCCAGTGCCACTCTGTGCTGTACACCATTCTTTAACTAATGCATTATCTTCCACGTGGTGATATGATATGGCCGGATAACGCCATCGATAACCGACGTTTCAAGTTTGAAATTCGTCCAAAATTCAATAAGCCGATGCAAAGATTTCTTTTGAAGCTTTGAAAAACGACATGATCCTTGCAGTTTTTGTTATGGAAATTCGTACGCCTGCAATTCGATTATCTTCGTGGACGGCAATAGTTTTTAGTGGGCGGCGAATAGAACATAAAGTATTTCTGATAGTATGCACATGTACATTTACCATGGTGCATGGTGCATATTACTTTGTCCGTGCTCATACCTGTGGCGAATTCCATGGATTGAACATTGTAGAGATACCTAGTATACATGAACGCACGATGCTACTGGGAACAGTCTAGCACATAACATGGTGATTGCTGCCAAGAAGGAGCACTTCCTATTGTCTGCATTGCATTGCTGTAGATTTAGTAGGTACTCAGTTGAGGTATTCATGTTTGGGCATGTCACATGCATCTTCATTCCGACACCGTCAGATGAGCCTTTCACCCCATCACGTAGGCATGCCATGTGTTACAGCAGACATACGCTAGTGTCAATTACTGACACCTCACAGCCATGAGTTACTAACCATGCTGTCAAAATGGTCTGTCCATATTCTAAATTAAATACAAGTATTGAGGCAAAATTAACGTCTCCCCACGACGGCTACCCCATTGGAATATTTGTCTGAATGGTTTGGGAATTATATATGCGTATGTTTCGAACCATTGTTATATTAGTTATATAATTAAAATATAGAATACATCAATGTGTGTGTGTGTATGTGTGTGTGTGTGTGTGTGTGTGTGTGTGTGTGTGTGTGTGTGTGTGTGTGTGTGTGTCTCTGTCTGTATGTAA
>JAVCKZ010082869.1:0-12497 GCA_034780755.1 Lepetodrilus elevatus
ATCCTGTTACAGGAGATGTATATGATGAGGAACAGCCTACCTGTGTATCCTGTTACAGGAGATGTATATGAGGAGGAGCAGCCTACCTGTGTATCCTGTTACAGGAGATGTATATGATGAGGAACAGCCTACCTGTGTATCCTGTTACAGGAGATGTATATGAGGAGGATGAGGGTGAAGGACAGCAAGGCGACCACAGCTATTAGGATGTACTCGCGTCGTTCACTGTTGTCCATGGCGGCAACCACAGCATCGGCTTCCTGTAGTTAAACTAGTATTTGTAGGTATCCATAATACCGTGTGTTTGTAGCTATGATAAGTTATAATGAAAGTGCGTACTTATGTCTTTATGTGTGTTTGTATTTGTTTGCGTGCGCGTGTGCGTGTGTGTGTGTGTGTGTGTATTATATGGGTTGAACGATATAAAATGTGAGGCAAAGGAAAGGGACATTGCTAAGAAATAAATACGTACTACGATATTTATAACTCTGTATTCTGTCCTCAGCTTACGAGTTAATTCCAACTTTTTGTCCAGGTCGCTGAAATTTAAAGATTACATTATTACCTGCTACATTGACATGCCCTTTCTGAAGGTACATGCGCATCTCAACAACTTAAGTCCTACCAGTATCCACCATTGATTCTATATACCTTCTCCATGTATACTACCAAGTGTACTACCAGCTACTTTACCTTCTAATGCATGTATACATCAGCTTGTACTATAGCTTCACATACAAATAACATAAGTATTATGTAATCAAATGCACCCAATCAAGTATTGAGAAATGCTGCATCGTTGACACTATTTAAATCCAATATTCATTGACATTTCTATCGTTGTTCATTATAGAAAATACCACCAACACAGTATGCATGTTACCGCATGGTACTGTTTGTGTGTAAACATTAACCAGTGCTTTACTCTATCACTATGTACTAACTCTCTGGCGGCCTTGGCGTCGATGATGTTTCCTTCCTTGTCCACTGCATGGACCCACATGTCCGTCCTGAAATGAGCACCGTGTGAATACCGTCCACGACCACGAGTTCATAAATAATACTTTGGAACGAATCATAAGAGTATCACGTTACTTCTTCATCATATTCGCGGGAGTTGGGACATTTCTTAGAGCGTATTCGATTCAACACTCGACCTACCCTAGGGTGACGGTCGCCTGATGAAATTAAGTGATATAACCTACGGTTAAGTGATAAAACCTACAGTTAAGTGATATAACCTACAGTTAAGTGATATAACCTACAGTTAAGTGATAAAACCTACAGTTAAGTGATAAAACCTACGGTTAAGTGATATAACCTACAGTTAAGTGATACAACCTACAGTTATGTGACAACACCTACTGATAAGCGTCTTTGTGTCCATCACTATCCACATGTGTGGTGACATCAGCATTGGCGACATAGGTATAATCTGAAGAGTTGGACATTGTCCTGAAAGAAACAAATACAGCACATCAATGAGAACAGCTATCTCGCCATAAGGACCAGTGGATTGTGATGCTGATCGAGACACTCTACTGTATGGCACGTTTACCTTCGGATAAGTAACCACTGTATCATGCACGCATCTATATTAATGTTTATATTTGCACTCACCGTAATACTTCTTCTTGAATACGTCGAACATTCTCGATCGGCCAGTTGTATGTTATTTTCAGAACTTGCGATTTCTCGATGAGGTATATCTGATAAAGCAAATATACGGAACACATTTTGTATACGCAATAATAAAGAATCCGCTCTACTTGAGCAACACACTCTACACGAGCATACCAAGAGTATGGAGTATGTAGTCATCTGTGTTGGCAATTGGACAATCTGCGGTTCTATTATTTTGAATATCGAAAAGGGAAAAAGGAGCCAACTTCACATTGCCGTTGTATTACACGTACCCGAAGTTCAGCCACACTGGCACCAGCAGAGTCGTTAGCCACAACAGTCATCAGGAAATAGCCATTATTGGTAGATGCGAATTTCATATTGGTTTGCACAGTGCCATTTTCACTGAGCCTGACAGGATCCGGGTACTTGCCAAGGTCGAAGGTTGAGAGGAGTTTTTTGTCGGCGAGGATGGAATTGTTGAAGTAGAATCTATGTCGACTGTTGACGGGTGTGTCAAGATCCACCACGTACTTCTGATAATGAGATAATGAGATACCATAATCAGTGCACCACTACTACTACCACCACTAGTACTACTACTACCACTACTACTACCACTAGTACTACTACTACTACTACTACTACTACTACTACTATGGCTACATTACTACCACTGCTACTATACTGCGATACTACTATTGCTACTACTACTTCTACTACTACTACTACTACTACTACCACTACTACTACTACTATGTCGTCGCCTATGGGTGAGATATTCCCGCCGCGACGTTAAACATTAATTCAATCAAAAAAAACTACTACTACTACTACTATTACCACCACTACTACTACTACCACTACTACTACTACCACTACTAGTACTACTACTACTATTACCACCACTACTACTACTACCACTACTACTACTACTACTACTACTACTACTGTTACCACTACTACTACTACTACTATTACTACTACTACTGTTACTACTACTACTACTACTATTACTACTACTACTGTTACCACTACTACTACTACTACTATTACTACAGCTACACTAATAACACTAATAACAATAATACATTAGACAGTGTTCTATGCAAATACAATATTAAATTAGCAAACATACACGCTGCCAGAACCGGGGAGTGGATAGTATCATTTAGCCTAGGCATAAAGCACGCCAAGTTGTGTTGAATATACCCCATTACACGAACAAAAGAAGAAGAACAAGAAGAAAAAGAACAAGAACAAGAAGAAGAACACGAAGAAGAACAAGAAGAAGAACAATAATAACATAGGAGGAATAGTAATACACATAAGAAGAAACATTACAGCAACATTAATTTAATATAAATACCTTCAAATCAATGATGATGTTGTCCACTGGTACATTGTTACGAATTCCAACTGACACAATCTGTGTTGTAAACTCTGGAGGATTGTCGTTGAGGTCATGGACAGTTATAGTGGCCCGTATCGTGGATGTCTGGAACCCCTCCGTCTTGTTGTCACACATGGTAATGAACTGAGTCGGTGTGCAGTCTGAGGCGGTGATGTTCACCGTAAAGGTGGACACCTGCTCTCTGTCCAGTGCTTGCTTTACCACGATGACAGCTGACTTGTTAGAAATCTTCTTAATCTCCAGTTTAGCCCCGTGATAGGATATATCTGGAGCAGAAAGAACAACAGTTATGCCACGGAGTCTGGACGTAAATGGTTGCACATACATAATAATACTAATTATGCTACTTTTGTTCTCACTAAGAAGTTATTTGTTAAGAAGTTTGAGTTACAAGTTAAGAATATGGGCCCAGACAAGACAGTCGAGTGTACCAATATTTGTATTTCAGACGTACGTGTATATGTTATAGCAGTCGCACACTTTTTCGCCGATTTCCGTCGGGTTTCGATCGCCTAGTGTGCGATGCTCCAAATATAAAAACATGCTAGATATTGTGCTATCGGTCGACGAGCGCACACTTGCGATTTTCCGTCGGCCGACAAAAATCGGCGATCCGTCACCGACGGAAATCGCTAGTGTGCCAGCGTTACAGTCAATATGTCAAACGTACCAGACATTAGAGCTATATATTCAACATCAAGGATGTACACCGAATAGTCCTGTCGTAAATGTGCTAAATTAAAGGGGCTGTTCCATTTAATAACCAGAAGATCTAATCCAGAATAATATGGAATTGAATGGAATGCCTAGAACAATCTGTTGGTGATCTCCCCAATCTCCCAGATTTAGAGGTGGACGGGCAGGGAAGAGTGACGTCATAAAGATGGCTGATAGTTTGGCATGAAATGCATTGATCCTGTTTGGTAGATTATATCGGTATATATACTTTGTTATGCAAAAAGTCTTATGGTAACGAAAATCACAAATTCAGAATATTTGCATCATTCATAAAAGCAACCTGTTTACTAGTATATATAGCTATCACCAAATTCACTATTATTTGTATGGAAAGGCGACGCCAGAATGACTGTCCATTGATGTAGACCGTCGGTTGTGTGAAGAAGTGCGTGAACACGTGAGAATGCGTTCCATTCACTCTTTAGGAGATCTGTCCACTCCAGGACTTCTGCAGGACGAATGGAACACTCCCTAAAGTACCACTAAGGTAAATACTGTACCACATAGTAACACACCTCCGCACGGTCAGTCCGGTATGTCTGATCACACCTGGCATCCGCTCGATAATGCTGGCCGCACACTAGCGATTTCCGTTGTCGACCGACGGAAAATCGCAAGTGTGCGCTGGCCAGCGACTGCGATCTTTAGTCTCCGCGACCGATCGCACAATATCTAGACTGTTTTGATATTTGGAGCACCCTAGGCGATCGAAACCCGACGGAAATCGGTGACGAAAATCGCTAGTGTGCGTTCGCTTTTAGTAATTCAACATACATGGCAAGGTGTAGCAGATAGTGGAGTCGGTGTCGGGGTCCCGCGCCTGCACTGGACCTAGTGACACGCCAACCATATTCTCATCCACGCTGAAAGACGTCTGTCTGGTATCGGATGTATTAAATACTGGCGGATGGTCATTAGTGTCCTTCACTGATATTATGTAGTCTCTGATGGGAGTTGATAGCACCGGGTCGCCTTCGTCATGCGCACTCACACGCAACTGTAATGGTAACCCATATAGTTATACTTAACTAGATCTAGTTAACATGCTTACAAGCTATCGCCATGATTAATGCCAATATTTCCATTACTATTGGACATTTCTTTACCGAAGGGTCTTTATTCAACGAATATTGCTCATAGTTATAAATGTCTGGGTTACCCTGGCCTCTAATACATGTGATGTCAATCAGCATTACCCAACATACAAATACCGACAACTATTAGTATTATTAGTGATGTTTCACGTTACTGTACCTCATTTAACAGCTCAAAGTATCATATATGAATTGCATTGCATTTGCCCAGAATATGCCCTGTAAACATTGCTTTACATGAACACATGCATTACCGAAAAAGAGGTCTTGGTTTCACTATCCAGCATCTTCTTCACCGACAATTTTCCATTGGTTTTATCAAGACTGAAATGATCTTTGGTGTCATTTGGCGATTTGACCATCGTGTACGTAATCTTGGCATTGTGCTCCGTGTCACGGTCCGTGTCATTGGCATAGAAGGTGAAGATGACGGACCCCACCCTGGCACACTAACATGGAGATATGCGTATGAATACATAATTTTATTAACTGAAGAATAATATACAATCACAGTAAAGGATGAACAATCACACTCATATCGCTATACACTATGTACTATAGTATTGCTTCTGTATACACATGTTAATGATCCTCTCATTTTACATTTTAAAATATGAATACATACATGTACATTGGGTTCAACATAATATAACTACTAGTATATGCATATACAATAAGGTAATATAGTCAACACATTGTCCGTATACGTAATGGTTACGGGCCTATTATCGCCTAAATATTATGGGTCCTGGGCTATAATAGGCCCGTAACCAGTACGTCTTTATACGTCTTACCTCTGGTACAGGCGGGATGTTTGGGTTTGTGTAGAACACAGGTCGGTTGAGGTTCATATCTAGGACCGTGATTGTCACATTCGCACTTCCGGTACGATTTCCAGGTCCTTTGTCAGTAGCCACAACCTCAAGGACATACTCATCCGCCAACCCAATCAGACTCTCCATGGGAGTTATGCTGCCACTTATAGGGTCAATTTGGAACAAGGAATACGCTAGACCTGTCTTGCTGTCGTTGAGTGAATACCAGATTTCAGCATTCCTACCAATATCGGCATCCGTAGCCTTGACGGTCAGCACCACGGTGACGTTGTCAGTTTGCTCATTGATACTCTTTCTGTAGTAGTTTGGTTTAAATTCAGGGTTGTTGTCGTTTACATCCGTCACATTGATGGTGATAGTAGTCGTCGCCTTTCGCGCCGAGTAAAACGTAGGGTTGTCCCGAGCAGTGACTGTTAATGTGTAGGAACTTTTCGTCTCTCTGTCTAATAGGTGTTCCTTTGTTATCTCTCCCTATGTACAGGTACAACGTAAACACGGTTAGACGAAACCACAAGCAGACATGCAGCATTCTGTTATGTACTTGTAACGATAACTGTCTACAAAATGAACATACACACTATGTTGACGGCGTAGAAATTATAATGCGATCTTGTTTTACATGGCGGTACAATTTTACTATAACTTTTAAGTACGTAATTGGCCATCGCTAACGCACACATTATCCACCGCTAGGTTATTTGTGACATATCTATTAGCTTATATCAAACTATCATGAGTATTACTATTAATATATAGTGCATTGACTTACGCTGGTTTTGTTTAACTTGAATTTGCCTCCGTAGTTATTTTCTAAGAGAAAGGTCACATTGCTGTTTGGATTTCCTTTTTCGTCAGCATCTGTTGCTGTCAGTGTCACAACTAATGTACCGTTTTCTGCACCTTCCGATATGTCGTACACCGTCTTGTTCAGAGAAAACTTCGGGTCGTTATCATTAGTGTCTAGTACCGTAACGCCGACCATTGCTGTAGACGTGAGAGGTGGTACGCCACTATCAGTAGCGTACACGCTAAAGGTGAGATACGATGTATTTTCTCGGTCCAGTTCCTTGGCAAGAGTGAGACGACCTACAACAGTACTGCAATGCATTAATTATCGGAAAAGAGAGTGCTATGGTCCCTTAGCGGCTAAGAGAGCTACGAGAAACGATACCTAGACGCCCTACAACAGTAATACCAGGTGAGTAGAGACGCGCTACAACGGTAATACCAGGCGAGTAGAACTATGGATAATGCATTCACTGACGTATGACATCCTCTTTGTCTGAGAAGGCACATGAGCGAGCCAGTCATGATTATAACGCAGAGGAACACCTAGTGACGTAGATGAAGACCTTTGGGAATACGGTACGACCATAGCTAGATACTAGCACGTAAACGCATGAATACAATACTCATTATACTAAGTATACGTAAATACATTATAGAGACATAATAGAGACATTGTTCAATTGAAAACGAACATTAAACAAATCGGGAGTAGGGATTGTTCATTGTACACATCAGGGGCCCTATTCACTCAACGTTCTTACGATCTTCTTAGCCTAAGAACGTTTTTAACTTTAGCTTAATGATACCTATAGCATGAGCTATTCACGTTCTTAAGCTAAGAAGATCTGAGAAGTTTCGAGAATAGGGGCCCAGATCTGTTCCATGATGATATGATGTACGTACCGTCTGTACTAATCTGGAATGAGGACGAGTTCGTGGTGAACGTGACGATCTGGTTCTGGTCTTTATCTATCCCACGTAGCGTCATAATCAGCGCGGATACCGGGGCTCCCTCAGACACATTCACGGGGATAGTGTTGCCACTCCACGCCACGCCAGCCAATATCTCAGGGTAGTTGTCGTTGATGTCATCAATGGTCACCGATACGGTCGCTGTAAGGTACATGCTACACATGTTATTCCTTCGCGTGTCCGGGACATTGGAATAATTAATTGAAGCTCCGTATATTAACCAGTTGGACGTTACATATAGCAAGATATGTGTGATTGAGTTGCTTTAACATATCATCTCCTCGTCAGTATTATATATAGTTGTTGCGCGATTGATTTAGTGTTTGGTCTCGCTGAGGGATATTTTAACCCACATATTCGGAAATAACTAATATACATCAACGCATTACATTACATTCCACCCACAGTAGGACTATAATGTAACGTCTGGGAAAACCACGATAAGACTATTACAGGGTATTCTGTGTCTGTTTGAGGTTGTTATGTACCGTGTGCAGTTTGAGGGCGGTTTATAGCAGCTTTGGTATCCTCAACCTTCACCCAGAGTGTGACTTTTTGGGCAACCTCCCTGTCTACTTCATGTGTGGAACTGAGCTCGCCGCTAGCATTGTTAATAGTAAACCATTCCTGTAACCACGAACATGGTAAACTATAATGCATGTTACAAGAGGTTAAGCTACATCTATGTATACGGTATCCACGTAATTATAACTGGTTATAAATGACAACGTTGTAGGCCTATAATTAACGTTATTATCACGTTGTGTGTTTGCCGGGTGTCCGTGAGCGCACATTTCATACGGGATATAGGAGCACAACGGACTGTACTTGTATATATCTATATACATTTAATGGATTCTAACATATTATATACTAACTTTAACTTTGGCTATAGGTACGTCGGCATCGTGTTCGTCCCGGGCATTCGAGGAGCTCCACACGATAGTGTATATAAGCGTATGATTAATGTCTTTATCAGTTGCGTTGAAAATGAAAAATGGAAGCGTTGAAGTTGTATTCTCCGTCACATTAGAGACTGATGAGCTGTTAGCGAATACTGGCGGCTCGTCGTTGATATCCGTGATGTTGACAGTAACTGTGGTGTTGGCGGACAGCTGTGGCGAACCCTGATCCAGAGCCAGTACCACCAGCGTGTACGTGGAATTTAACTCTCGATCCAGCTTGGCGCCAGTCTGCACACTGATGATGCCACTCCGTCCGTCAATCCGGAATTTTCCCTCCCCGCCGGACAGAATGACGAACCTCACCTGGTTATTCGGCCTCTCACCATCCGTATCGTTGGCAGACACTCTGGCAGAAATAGAGATACCTGCAGAGAAGAAACCATACAGGTGAACACATTTATACAAAATGTTATTTGTTATTATATAAGGTTTCATGGAATACTTTTCAATAAGTGACAAAGTGTTCCAACCTTAATTAATTGACGAACATAACTTGATAGAGAACACCTTCTTGTATGCATTGGTCTGTATCATTGTAATTCTGACCAGTGTTACATTTGGTACACAGCTGCCCCCTTGCAGATTCTCGCACGCACCTCTAGGATATTACATGTACATTGAAGTATTTTCTGAACACAGGAACTCTGTGTTACGGTAGTACTAGCTAACGACGGCATATTTAATATACAAAGCAATGGTTATAACTGCACAGTGTGCATTCATATCCTAATTCAACCCACAATACATAGACAATTATACACGGTAGTCTCGGGAGTTGGCATCTATAGTTCCAACATGCTAGGACGAAAGGCAGTACGTTTTATTTACTGATACTTTACATATTATACTGTTTCAGACTGTTCACAGTATACGTTACTCTGATACCCACCGCCAGTCGCATTCTCTGGTATGTTTGCAGTATAAGGCTCATGAGTGAAGAAAGGAGAGTTGTCGTTTTTATCCTGCAAAACAAATGGAATTTGCCGTACGTGCTGGCCTGCTGGGCTATATCAGTGAATGTGTATAATCAGGGAATATGTATAATCAGGGAATATGTATATTCCCTGAACATTTCAGTGAATCTGTATAATCCGATTAGGCCAGATAATATACAGATTCACTGTTTTTCTGTTGGATGTATGCATGTGTATGTATGCATTTTTTCAAAGTGGCACTTACATAACATATCCATCTATCTTTATCTACATGTCGTTTTAGTCGCTTTTTAGATGAAACACGATTTCAGTGAATGTGTGTACAAATATTGCCTTTTTATATTACCTGGCCTAATCAGATATTATACAGATTCACTGAAATTGTCAGGGAATATACATATTCCCTGGTTATACACATTCACTGTAACATATATAACTATCTTTCTAGTTCGTAAAAGTTAAATAATCAAAACCAAGAACAACGCTGATTAATGCTGTATACATCCGCTACTCACCTCGACTCGTATGGAGATAGTGACGTTTGACGACAATGGCGGAACACCGTGGTCCGTGGCGACAACAATAAGCTCTATGTTGGGAGGTGATGACAGCGATTCGAAGTCTATTGAACCAACAAGTCTCACCACACCGTTGTCGTCGATGGTGAAGTTCTCGTGGATATTAGTTCCTGGAGAGGTAATGTTGTACGATACCACGGTGTTGTTAGTATTCTCCTCATCATCGTCCTTGGTCTACAATGGAGTACGTACAACTTTCCTGATACACATACAACCACGACTAAACTTACAACTGCCCGGCAGTGTTTCTCTGCCCGGCAGATTAAAAGCATAACATCACAGGATAACTAGTTGTCGTTTTGGACCTAATTGGAGTAAAGACTGCATTTGAGTACATGCTCTTAGCATACTTATAAACCTGTGTCTGGTATCTGCCTATATATCTCCTGGTTATTTTCAGAACGGTAAGACCCATTTAGGATACAATATACTAGTAACCAAGCAGGTCCTACTTCCGCACTAGGTACTAGGTCAAAATAACCTTTCACGACCACTGATACAAATATGGGAACGTAGATATAAAAAAAATAGTAATATACATTACATAGTAATATTAACTAGTGAGACACGTGAAATAATTAACTGGTTGAATAAAGTAATTGTGTAGTCAAAGAAAATGTATTTATTGTCAGGTAAAACCGTGCTAGAACACTATATATATGGATACCAGCAGACTACAATACTATTACTATTGGACAGATTCACGAGCACTGCTCGAGCCTAAGTTTGGTTCTTTACGTATTGCCTACATGTGTACCTGTAAACGTAATTCTCTTGAAAAGTCTGATGCACCCTCTACAAGCCGTGCGGAATAGTCCTCTCTGAGAAATCTAGGCTTGTTGTCGTTAACATCTCCTATTTGGACGTGGAGATGAACTTGTGATCGACGTCCACCCTTGTCGACTGCTTCCACGTCCAGGATGTAGTTATCTTGTTTCTCTCGATCGATGTTACTCCCATTAGCCACAAATACCTGTCCCGTGACAGTGTTTATACCAAAGCTGGAAATAAGACGTTGAAGGTGCAGCACATATGCTCATTAGAAACTATTTCAATCTCCAGTATGTCTGTCCATCTTAACAAATGTCCTGGTAGTCGAAACGTTTGACTGGCAATAAGTATATATGTTTATTTGCATTAACGTACTGGAATTTGAAAGAAAATGTATAATGATACTACATGTATATGCACGGTACATTATTGAACTTATATAAGACAGAGATGAGATACTACTTACTTTGATTGAGTTCCCTGGATATGATATGTTCCCATACCAAATCTAGGCGAGTCTTTGTCGGTGGCCTGCAATTAGCATTGTAGATCTGTATACCATACTTTAGGTTAATTTTAATTTACGATATACCAGAAGATATTCAGCCTTTATACTAAGTGGAATTCATGATGAGTTTATTGGAGAACGGCTTTATACTACACGCACACGATAAAGACCACTAGGATATCTCATCACGTCATGCTTTCTGGCGACAAATTCAAATAATGTAGTGGTTTATAACCTATACACACATGACTTATCATCATGACACTATCCACGCCACCAATCTGGAGAATGAACACATGGCAAGTGTTCTTCTCAGAGTTAGTTAATATACTATGTCTATGCACACACACACACACACACACACACACACACACACACACACACACACACACACACACACACACATCCTAATAAGCTTACGTTCAGGTTAAAGAAAGGCTCACAGCACTTCCGGTTCTCAAGAATGCTGGTTTTATAGGTGACGTTGTCGAATACTGGGCTATTATCGTTGACATCAGTCACGTTCAGCCAGATCGTTACATTTGTTGATAAAGGGACGTTCACACCAGTCTCGTTAGCTACCAACTGGTAAACAAAACGTGCATAGTGTTATGTTAGTAGGGAAACACCAGTAGTTATGATGTGAATACACCAAACTCCATATATCGTATTAATATACATGTATGTACACACTATAAGTAAAGACAGACTTATATTGGGAACATAAGCATCAGTATAGACATATGTCTTGGTAATTGCATCTGGAATTTCTGAAATATGTACGGCAATGTATGTGCTAAACAATGGTCGTTGTTGAATTGTACACCGAGTTAATCCAACTACTAGAAGACGGGCCATGGCACTTACCGTTAGCTTTATCATTGGCATAACTTCATAGTCCAGGCTAGAACCATTCTTGACCCTAATGAGCACAGTAGCCAAGGATCTTACTGTCGCCGGTACAATCTCAAACACATCTTCATGATCGACCAGTTTGAGGGAAAACACGCTGTTGTTCGTGCTCTAATACAAAACATATTTATGTTATATTTACAGGAGGAGTCCTAGTCCTCATATCGTGTAGGTAGAGCTGCACGTGCTAGGTTTAGTGCCGTCGATACCTCTTACTACTACTACTACTACTATATAATACTAGTAGATTGCGTGGTTCATAATAGCAAAACAAGTTTCTTAGCCGGTTATACGGTTGTGAATGATCATGATCCATATATAAATACATATACATGTATATATATATAATTTATGTACGAAAC
>JAVCKZ010082880.1:0-12496 GCA_034780755.1 Lepetodrilus elevatus
ACATTTGTTGTTGCTTCTAGACAATCCACCATTGCTATACAGCTGTCGTTGCTGCTAGACAATCCACCATTGCTATACAGCTGTTGTTGCTGCTAGACAATGCACCATTGCTATACAGTTGTTGTTGCTGCTAGACAATCCACCATTGCTATACATTTGTCGTTGCTGCTAGACAATCCACCATTGCTGTAGATATTGGTCGTTGCTTCTAGACAATCCACCATTGCTATACAGCTGTCGTTGCTGCTAGACAATCCACCATTGCTATACATTTGTTGTTGCTTCTAGACAATCCACCATTGCTATACAGCTGTCGTTGCTGCTAGACAATCCACCATTGCTATATATTGGTCGTTGCTTCTAGACAATCCACCATTGCTATACATTTGTTGTTGCTGCTAGACAAATCACCATTGCTATACAGCTGTTGTTGCTGCTAGACAATCCACCATTGCTACACACAAATGACAATCTCGTTGCTAATCTTTGATAATTTCTCATTGCTGATCATTGAGTGCAAATAGAGTTTCCGATGACAATCCACCATTAATTTATTCCAATGACATTTCCTTACTACTATACCGGTAGTCTTGTATGAAAATCCACCATTTCTTGTCTTCAATGACAATCCATCATTGCTAATCTCTGATGACAATCCATCATTGCTAATCTCCGATGACAATCCATCATTGCTAATCTCCGATGACAATTCAAAACAGCCAGATACCATAATCACCCTAACAATTTGAACAGGAGAAAATACTTAAATTCTGAATTATCAGAAAATGACAAATGAAAATTGAAAATGATCAGTGTTCATATAATTAGGGACAACCAAATTAATGTACAACATATGGTTGTAAATTAAATGGTGAATAAATGAAGGATTTCAAAAACTTTTTTTTTAAAGGGTTCCGAGTAATTAGAAAATTACAATTTGAAAACACTGGTCATGTTGGTATTTTTAGGGTCGAAAAAAAAATGTTCTGCAATTAATTTAGGTGTTCAAACTTTACAGGGTTTAAATTATTAGGATAATTACGGTATTCTGGCATTTTAAGTAGGAAATGGATTTCAAAGACAACAAATAAAAAAAAATACAGATATAAAGATAAATGATTTTATTTCTGCCTAGAATAAAGATGGCAATGGTAACATGGTGTATTACACTGGACTAGTCACCGTCTAATAGACATAATCAAACATTTCACAGGCGAGTGCATCCTGAATGCAATCAACTACATAATCTGGTATTTTCACGAAAAGAGTAAATATGGAGTTTATCGTCGCTGTGGGAATTTTTCACCCATTTGCGACGATTTCACAAAAAGAAACACAGCTACAAAAATAAAGAGAAACCACATTACAACACTTACTACACGTCACACATACACACTATGTACATATCTTACAAGTAACAAACCATTATGCAGGGTTCCACTTAGGGTTCAATTTTTGCGAGTCCCAGGGACGCATGTTGATATACTTATCAACAATTTTTATTTATAAAGTGCGTCCAAACTTGCAATTTTTGCGTATCGGAGAAACCCTGCATTATGAAACTCAAAAATGATCCTGTAGCTTACTTGATCACAGTTACAAAGGTCACGATTATTACATGATTATTATTTATTTTTTTGTTCATTTAAAAAAAATCTTTTATTGGGGTTTAGAGCTGCTTTCAAGATTATTTCACTTATAGTATCAGGGCTTGTCAGTTTATGGCAGGAGGAAATATATCAACATAAATAAATGTACACATTTGCCAAATGTTTTCTTTTTTAAAAACATTCTTTTGTTTATGAATTATTGGTGTTATTGGTATACAAAGACAATTACACATTTGTATGAACTTGATGGAATTTAAAAGTTTGGGTTTTATGTAGAAATGGCCTGTTTTTAAGTTTTATGCAAAAATGGCCTGTTTTTCAATACCGGTATGACCTTTAATTTTACACTAAATATTTATCATGCAAAATGCTAAAATCGAACATACACATTGCATGACTATGACATAGAGCATTTCACCATAGTATCTTGGAATATCAAATATATCAACAAGAGTTGTGAAAGTAACCTTCATCGACGAGTGTTGATATATATTTGATATTCCAAGACACGAGGGTGAGATTCTATTTATCACCAATATCATTTCACAATGAAGCTGCTGTGCATTTGTACTGTAACATCATAGCAATGGTAATGATGACATTATCAAATATTTGGGTCAAGCGATATCTACAATACTGACATCATAATGGTAGAACAATCAAATAAACCACTAATATCTACTGCGAAAAGATAGTATTGGGTCATAAAATAACCTCACAAAGCAATAGAGTTAATGATCATAAAAAGTAGCAATTCATAGTGTGAGAGTATAGTTAATAGTTTGTAGTTCATGATGAAATATGACCAGCTTACACAACCAGGTGACGACAACAAAAATGACAGATTTTGCAGGTTTCATTAATCACAAATGATTGTAAGCAAGAACTACAGTTCAGTGGAAACCTCTGTCTCAAAGGCATACAATCATGGTTTACCGACATATTTCATTGTCAAATGTGTTTTACCTGAAAGTATTTTCATATTTTACTTTGATCTCATGATAAAAAATATGAAAGCATTAAAAGCATGAAAACATTTAAATGCATTTGACAATGAAATATGTGATTACATGCCTTTAATGGGAAACACAAAACTGAAATGGTATGCACAAAATATTTTATTTTTTCAGTGCGTGAATTATTGTTTTAAGTCACAGCGGGAATCATTCACCCATATGTGACAAATTTTGCAGACAAGTTGAGATATATGGACGACCATATGGACAAGCAAGCAGTGACATAATAGAAGCACATCGGTCCTTTGGACCAAGTGTGCTGAATATAAAAAGCAGCCCAGTAGCTTAAGCAAATAGCAGGCTACTGATCAGAAGTAGGATAATAGAATAGTGGAGTCAGCATCCATGCAATACATGTAGTTTAGGATCACAAGAAAATATCCATACCGGTATTTAATATTTATTTTAAATTTATTTGACAATTTTTAAGGGATTTGATGGATTGTACAATTATTGTTTAATTACTGTATATGACAATTACATAAATTTATGGTAAGTTAATTCCAATTTATCACTAAAAATATTTGATGGTGAATGCTTTGTTATAATATACAAATTGGACATTAATTAGCCTAGATTTCAGCAGCCAAAAGGAATTTAGCTATCTTGCAATCTATTTGGTAAAAATAGAAAATAAAGAGGAAGATAGTTTTTGCTTTCCATTTCGATACTTTAAAACAAAAAGAACAGAAAACTAATACAAAAAGCTCTGTTATATACTACAAGACCATAGTGCTCTCATATACGTGGCGTTATGCTCTCATAATGGATTAGAGAGCTTTGTGATACACTACCCCGTCTTACAATGATCAGGGAGGTTTATTTGACCCTTACAGTAAACCTATAATGTCATGTTCAGTAATTTTTTACCTTTGGTTGCAAATCTCTGCACGGCTATTACATGGAATGTGATTGAATGGACAAGCAAGTTTGCTTATCAATATAATTTGTAGAAATATTTCAATAATCTTGCAACATCCATTTCGATACATATTGAAAGATCTCACAACGAAGCCAGAAATACAGTTGGTGTAAATGAATGAATTTGTGTTTTACATCGCAATGGGAATATGTCACCATTAGAGTAAAGTCCTGGGACTTCAGACAGTACCTGAACTTCGGACACTTACATTAGCCAGCGGTTTACGGATTAATACAAATGTCTACCATTCATCCTGACTGTGTTTTGACCATGAATAGCTAAACCACATGATTTTATTATTGCATGGAGCTAACATGAAAAGTTGTAAATGTATGTTGCCAAAAGATCGATGTATCTTGACACAAGTATATTTTCATGAAGAATATTGGCACCTAAAATATAAGGTCAGATTCTATTAAAATGATTAATTTAATATTATATATTTTAAAGGTGACAAATTTTAATAATAATCAATGTCCCAGGACCTGACATCTAGTTGTATTTATATTGGTTCCAAAGTATTGTACAACATTTTTCAAAATCAGTAACAGTTTTTAGTACAAAAATCGTTTCACTTCAGTAGCCTATAATCGTTATTTGCCAATGATAGGTTAACACATGTCTTGTTGACACAGGACTTTACTCTATGTGACAACTGGTTTTGATGAATAATGGGCAATACCTACAACATTTATGATCTTGAAGGAAATACTTTCTACCTCTATCCACTGGTATATCAAGTTGTCATGAATTACTAAGATCTTTGAAAGTTTAAATCATGGTATTGCAAGGTAACGTCTACTTACAAAAATATTGTCATTTTGTTGATTGATTATTACTTAACATTGCTACAGAAATCTTTCACCTATATGACTTTTGACTATTTCCAAGATGCTGATTAAATTTAAATGATGTATTTATTGTAATAAAGATTTGAAATAGAACGGATAAATATGAATCAAATTGATAATGATGGAAACAGGGTTGGGAAATGCAGAGGATAGAGGAGTTGAGAAGGCAGACAAATTGTATTATGCACCCAACTGTATTTAGATAAGTATGGTGGCAGTGTGACACGCCCGGTAGATTCCAGGGCTACAGGGGAACATTTGCAAACAGATAAGAAATCGATTCGCCATTATGTGTTCTTCGAACAGCCTCAGCAAGAATTGAAGAGATGTCTATCAGCTGAAGAAAAGAGAGAATGAAAAACATCACTTAAACATTGTATAATGTTGTTTTTCTTTCTCTGTCTCAAGAATCTTAATGGATTTCAGTGGATTTCTAACAGTGACAAAATTAAAGTATTAAATATTGTAGAAAAAATCATACTTAACCAGTCATCATACAAAGTGCATGCATTTCCTATCGTGGTTTTTTTAAAGTCCCAATAGTTGTCAGTCTGGACAGCTCATTTATTTCCTTGGTGTGACATCATGTATGTGTGCGCGATTGTTCTGGGAGTGAGCTGGGGTGCTCTGTTTATGCTTTGGTTGATTGATACAAGGTGTAGAGTCGCTTTCAGGATTATTTCGCTCATATAATGGCTTGCATTTTTGAATGCTCATGTCCTGCTTGTACAAGCCTGGATTTATACAAGTTATTAGTGCTGGCTCACTGGAATATCTTTCCACAGTTAGAACATGGGTACTGTACCCCACATAATACTGATTCAAAGCTGACCTGTACTTGCCATACTGCTTAGGGTTGGATCAATATACCAGTATACCCGTTTGTACAGATATTTGCTGTCAATACAATATATTGATACAGTACCACTCCAAAATGACCATAAATATCTGTGATATTATGCCTTTAAACCTTGAACGGTAGTCCCTTCGTGGTCGCTCACTTTCTCCTTCTCTGGGAGTGCAATTCATGAAGTCTTGAACAAATTCAGGGATGTACGTGTTGTTAGCAAACTTTGTGCTGGTTTCTTTTATCATTTTATCTTGGCCCCCATGTCCAGTGTTAACGTGAACCTGACATCAAGCATGTCTTCAATTGCGACAACATACATCTCGCTTAATAATTATTTTGTTTTCCATATTTCCACATTGCAGTATTCTCATACTTCTTGAGAATATAAAAATCATGGGATGTTTTCTTCTGTGATATGTTCTTTACGCGATTTATAATATTGTCATCATTGGGTAATATCACAGACTTCTTATTAATAGTTCATACAGCTTATGTTTAACCCTCTCCCTGCTGGATTAGGCAAAAGCACTGCTCATTAGGGCATGAATGGTTGGCTTCAGCAAGGAGAGGGTTAAACATGATCTCAATATCCTAGATTTTAAAGAACTAGGTTAGAACTGTCGATTTTAGTAAATAATTGCACCGATAGTATAAACTTGAACAAGTACTAACATAAAATAATACATGTCCTTTTATTCCTATCAAAAGCTGAGCACTCTCAGTTACCTAATCACATATTCACTTAATTAATTCAGTTACCTAATCACATATTCACTTAATTAATTCAGTTACCTAATCACATATTCACTTAATTAATACAACTCACTAGTCCTGGAAAAGAAGTCGAAAGTTCACATTGTCAATCATTGAACCGTCATAAACTCACTAAAACATGTGCACTTTTGCATGTGTATTTATTGGTTCATTTATAATTCTAATGGGACAGCATTATTTATCCTTCCTATTTCTACGAATTGAAAATCAAACTGTATAATATACACATGTACAAATATAGCAACCACCATGGAGATATGTGGAGATAAACAATGACAAGTGCTTAATCAACTCATATACTTCTTCTTTATTCTTTCACATTACCTTGGATTCACTCACATACTTGGTATATGTCAATGTATATTTTTTTTTATAAAACACCACCATCATACAACACATGTACAACTAAAGAATACAAAACACAGCCCAGTTTCTTTTTCACAATGGGTCATATTACATGTTTTTTACTGTTTTATTCTGGTGTCAAAAGAGATGGATCTAGTAAACACATGATCCAGTACGTTGTTTGTATTCACTCGTAGCTAACTAGATAACAATGTTAATGGATCATTTGTTCACTCATGGCTAAATAGATAATAACAATCAGGAAGTAGCTTTCTGCATTATAATCATATTTGAAAAGAAACACAGTTGTATTACTTGCAATTCAAAAGGAGGAAAAAACAACAACTTAGTTTTGATTTTATGTATGCTTCAATGAACATTGAAGCTCTCGTACAATATGTACTGAACTGAAAATATTTGTTGCACAATTTCACGGTGGACTAGCATCATGTACATTTCCAGTGACACAACAAGTAGTGAGTGCGTTGTTGTTTTACATCATGGTGGGAGTGAGTGAGTGAATATGGAGTTTAACGTCACTGCGAAAATCTTTCACCCATTTGCGATGAATCATGGTGAGACAAAGCTAGTAAAACCAATGCCCATTCATAGCAACTTCGTGAAATTCCGGATTGGAAATATTCGCTCGTACCTATCTGCTAACTTTTAATCAGTCTCGTTCTTCAAAACGACCTACTCAAAGGATCTGTATTTTGCCATTGAATACGAGTACAACAAGAAGTGAACAAAATTGATGTCACAGGCGGATGAATATGCAATAGCTGATCAGGGTCGGCCTCTTGAAGAAGCTGTTTGTCGGCAATTCTCAATACTATTAAGGCCGCTTCAATCAATGAGCAAAAGTTAGGGCTTCACTTTCCGCGCGGAGCTTTTCCACGCGGACTTTGATTCTGCGCGAGTTACATTTGCGCGTAATGCGCGTAATATAAGTCCGCGTGTAATATAAGTCTTTTACAGTAGTTTATTACCATGATTATCTTGAATAATTAGAATAACCCACTCGATATGTCCCTCGTGAAATTAATGTTTAAAGTTCCTCACTAAAGCTTAGAACTGTGAACATTAATTTCACGAGGGACTTATTTTCCATAATCACTCGTATTTCGTGGGCTATTCTCTAAATAGACGACAAGTTGGATTATTGTTGTTGAAAACACCAATACTGGATGCTGCGTGATCCCAGGCAGAACCAGCGGGACCCACTGGACCATGACGACTTAACTTTGTATGATGCCTGGCTAAGCATGACAAAGAACAGGTATTCTAAAAGTTTAACACTGAAATCATTCAACTAAGAATTCAGAAAATGTATTCTTTCAAATACCAATTGAAAACTACATAGATGCATATCGAAACAAAAATGCTTTATGTAAAATATACTGTTAGTTTTATACATAATAATCAGAACCCAAACTGTAATCTTTCAAAAAAACACATAAAATAATATTAGTATTTTTAATAGTGAAAACATTAAATAATGGATAGCGAAACTTGTTCTGAGGAAACCAAACCAAAGGTTGTTATGTTAGTACAAAGGAAACAATAACTGATTCAAGTATTGATATGTGCCATATAGAATCTATGGTGCAGGAATATTCAGGGCACCTTTATGTGAAGCTCTCGCATCCACCGAGACCATAGCGCTCTCATAGCAATCTATAGACCATAATTCAGCCATAGAAACTTAACTTTAAAACTTATATAGCCTGAATAGTGATACAAAATGTTATGGATTTCTACTAGTTCTTAGAATACCTTTAGCATTGAGAGAAATGTCCTGGGCTAGAGGACTAGTGTTATGAGTGTCATGAGAACGGTATTATCTCACAAGAGCTTCACTGAAGAATGCACCGTTATTACCAACAGATCCACAGATCTTAAACTACTGTGTCTTGTAGTCAGGCTAGCAAATGAAAAACTAACATCAGAAATGGGAAAACATTCATATGACTACACTCTACATGAAATCTGCACAAGTAAAGTGAGTGACTGAAAATGTAAATTCTGCATCATTAACCATCTATAGATCAGGGCCCGGTTGTATGAAACTGCCATTAACTAATGACATGATTAGCCGTTATTCCTGCATTGACTTTCAATGCTAGCGTAACGTCACATTAGTTAATGGAGGTTTAATGACACGCAATGAAGCATTAGCGTTTCATACAACCGCACCCAGATTCATAAAACAGAGAATCTGCAACATACACATGTGTGTCAAACAGGTTGTAGTTGCAATGTTTCACAACGCTGATCTACATTAAATGAAGCTGAATATACATTTCCAGTCTATGTTGAATAATACAGCACTCCATGCAGAACGTGGTCTTATGAACAATTTATGTTTCTGATGTCAGTTTTCATTTGGGAGGGGGTTCAATATTGTGTCCCTCGTGAATATCTATCTTGCAACCCAAACCAGTGGAAGAAAAAAATGGAAAATGTTTATTACCTTGATTTTGGGGGCGTTCTTCATTCTCTCCTCTTGGGGGACGGAGTTGGTGACGACGACGGCTTCGAACATGGAGTTGTTGATGCGAGAGATGGCCGGCCCAGAGAAGATCCCATGGGTACATATGGCGTACACCTTCTGAGCCCCAGCCTCCAGCAGCCTGGGGGTAGAAAGTGGAGCCCGTCAAGTGATGTGTTGCTTAATGTTGTGACAGGTTTGACGAGATGGATTGAGGTGTATTTTAATTTTTATAATAACTATAGTCAACTCCTGTTGTATCAAACCTTGGGGCCTAAGTCACATATCGACACATTTAGACAGAGGGGTTATCAGCACCAAGTAAAATTATGATAACAAATAATGAATAATAAAGCTACACCAAGCAAATCTTTATTAATTCGTCGTCGTCATTCCTGCTGACGTAAACATGGTAAAGCATAAATTAATTCATTAATTCTTCATCTGGCCAAATAAACAACTGGACAATAGACAAGTGATTTACCTGTCGATTATTATCTCAGTGGACCAGCATTTAGGCTTGATACATGGCGTTTAGTTTTGCTATGATATCGAGACAACGTGATAACAAAGCACTTAGACAGAGCACTTGGTTCAACTTATGCATGAACATCGACACACACGAGTTCCACAAAACAGGAGTTGACTATTGGTAAAAATGGAATTAACAGTGTGAACACTATGAGTGAAATTAACTATGAAACCACCAGGTATCAAACCCTGGGTGAGCCCTCAATGTTGCTGTATGCTACCAGATGCCTTAACTGGATTAGGCAAAAGCTCATTAGGGCATTTCTTGTTGCCTTCAGCAGGGAGAGGGTTAATAAAGCAAGCGACTATCGATCAGCAGTGCGAGAGTTAATATTATCTGTGTAATTACTTTTCTGCTGCGTGACACACAGTGCCGCATGTATCGGCCAGATCGTCCACCAAGATGGCGATCCTGTCCTTCACGTCGCCAACCAGCACCATGGAGGCCACCTCGTTTGCCTTCTTCCTCTCCTTGTGGATCAGAGCAAAGTCCACATTCAGCCGATCTGCGATGGACGTCACCCTGAAAAAGCACACAGAAATGCGTGGAAACATGGTCCATTTAATTGTTTGTTAGGATATGTATTTGTTTCTGTTTTTTACATTTTGGCTTAATTTTTATTTATTATGTTTCTTAAATTGGGATTTAGAGTCGCTTTCTAGATTCTTCCACTAATATCATGACTTGTCAGTTTAGAGCAGAAGGAAACCTGCAACATCCATAGAGCGGAATGTTGCAGTAAACCTGCGAGAATTGGCTGGTACTGACAGACCAATGATAATCTCCATTGCCACTCTACAGATAGCGCAACCTATCAATATCATGTCAGAAATGTAACTGTCACAAACATTGATGCTGGGCCCCCAAAGGCAGGTTTCGAACCTTGAACCTTTGGCTCCAAAGTCCACCATTCTACCACTGAGCTACATCATGCCCACTTTTAATTATTTAATTTATTTTTAAATTTCGATTTAGTTGATATTTGTTGTGTGTTTTGTGTTTGTGTGTGTTGTTATTTTATCATTTTAATTTAGAACTGAGCACTGCATTATTATCTGCTCGAAATATAAGTCTGCCTACCGTTTTGCACCACCAGCATCAGGGGAGACAATGCAACAATTCCTCCAATCGGTGATGTTGTCACGAATCCACTTCAACACAGCAGGCTCTGCATAGAGATTGTCAACAGGAATGTCGAAGAAACCCTGTATGGGATAAATTGAACAGGATATAAAATATTGGAACACATGCTTATCAAAAACTATTCAAATCATGCTAGGAAATTAACCTGTCAATGTCTTGCAAGAAAAATATATTCTTCAAATTTAATATTACGGTCTTCCATTTATAAGTTGCAAACCTGTGATGGGAAATAAATATAAACATTGAGGAAAATTACCAATATAAATTATAATCCAAGAAGCCTTGTACAATCAATTTCAAACAATGATTTTATGCATGATCAGTTATAAGTTCAGGTAAAAGTTTGACTTGATAAAAAAAATAAAAAAATAAAGTAAAATAAAAAATTAAAAAATATAACTAAAACTTAAAAAGATGACAACATGCACCAATATCTCCTGCAACTAACCTGAATTTGTGAGGCATGAAGGTCCATCGTGATGATATGATCAGCTCCAGCTGTAGATAGCATGTTGGCCACTAACTTGGCTGATATAGGAGCACGACTCTGAGAAACAAAATCAGATCTATACAAAACCAGTGCTATATACATTGAAAATTCTATGAAATTGCATCCTATCAGGACTGTCTGAGAAAAGTAAATTTTGCGGCTATCTAATTTCATGATATTAACTCAGCCTGATGGTAAATTCTGTGAAGCAGACATAAAATCTAAACTTATGAATGGCTTAGAAACTGGCAACAGTAGGTGTAGCATGTATAGTAGCCGTCAATACAGAATTTATAAGCATCAACTGAAATTGTGCGGGTATGATGCGAACACTGGTGTGGTGCAACTGTAGATGTGACTGCAGATGCGATGTGACCACGGGTGAGATGTGACTAGGCGTCATGTGACAGTGGGTTTGATATGACTGTGGATGTGATGTGACAGCGCCACCATTGGCATAATGTGACAGCGCCACAATGGGCATGATGTGACTGTGGATGTGATGTGACAGCACCACCATGGGCATGATGTGACTGTGATGTGACAGCGCCACCACCATGGGCACGATGTGACTGTGGATGTGACGTGACAGCGCCACCATGGGCATGATGTGACTGTGATGTGACAGCGCCACCATGGGCACGATGTGACTGTGGATGTGACGTGACAGCGCCACCATGGGCATGATGTGCAGGACCCACCTTGTCCTTCTTGTCCTGCCTGGCGTAAGGGAAGCACGGTATGACAGCTGTGACGCGGCACGCTGAGGCTATCTTGCAGGCGTTGATCATGATGAGAAGTTCCATCAACATGTCATTCACCTCAGAGCAGCCGGTCTGGATAATGTACACATCCTCTCCTCGGACACTCTCCCCGATCTCCACACTGCAGATGTCATATCATGTACAATCATTATGGATTTATTACTAGCAGGTGCAGAAAAAAAAATGTCACTAAGTTTATTAACAATAAATTTGATAATAATCAGTAGACATGGTAGATGACGAATATCAATAAACAGGTTTATAAAAAGATGTAAAGCAACAATTGTTCTCAATGTACATATTAGGGCTGGTATTGGTGGAACAATTCCGATAGGATACGTATTGCGATACGACTGTCCAATACACGATATGCATACTCACTGTTAATATATATTTTCTATTACTTTTCTGCTTATGAAAAGCTCACAAATAGTTAAAACTTTGAACAGCAGATACAAATTCTATAATCTGATAACGTGTGTCTAGATATAAAACTAGTATAGAACCATAGCTTTACTTGATCTAGCAATATGGCCAGGGGGAACAGGGCCAAAACGTTTCTGTTTTCAACTTTTAAAGTATTATTGCATTATAGACTTGAGTAATAGACAAAGTATTATCTTTTTTTTAAATAAGTCTATGCCTTATAGTGACTACAAATCCAAAGAAAATCTTAATACGACGTTACAAAGGATCGTATCCTTAAAT
>JAVCKZ010082891.1:0-12494 GCA_034780755.1 Lepetodrilus elevatus
ACTACAAATCCAAAGAAAATCTTAATACGACGTACCTTACGTCGCCTCACGATTTATTACCCGTGAACAACATAATTAATCTCTGAATCAAACAGAAATTTAAGGATACGACCCTTTGTAACATCGTATTAAGATTTTCTTTGGATTTGTAGTCACTTCTATGCATAGACCATAGACTTCTGTTAGCTTATCACCGGAATTCCTAGTTTTAGATGATACTCTTCGACATTCGATGACCCACTTGCAGCCGCTATTAATGGATTACTATAAAAAAAGAACTATTATATTTACGGAGTATGGTTCCGTGGTTTCGCTTTTGCTACCGCACGGGATGTAGTGACCATATTCATTTCGCCAATGCGATAGTATCTAGTTCCATTATGTTGTTGATGTTATTATTGCATTCATATTATACTGATAAATACTGTATGTATCTGCCAGCCGAGCTAGCCGGGGCCAATGGAGCCAGAGTGATGATCCTGCCAGTGACTACTTCCGTTACTGCGACCTCCACCATCTGTGACGAACCCACGCCCTATGCTGACGGCTCCTTCAGCATCCTGTACAAGAACGGTCAGTCTGGCCAATGTCCGCCGTCAACTTTAGAGAAGCCGTTGATACTGATTCTTGTTACCACATTTCCCAAACGCAGTGTTTGAGCGATTATTCTGGATATATTTGCCCTCTATAAATGTGTATAATAATAATAATAATAATAATAATTTTAAAAAAAATAAAATAAAAAATAAAAAAATAATAATAATAATAATAATCATTGGTTATTTTGGCCCTATTTTGCTTTTAAATGATACGTTGCATGTTCTACTACTTCAATGTCCAGGCGGTTGTTCTCAGGTAGTGACATTGCCCACTCGGTATCCACGTGTCCCACGACCATCCAGGGATATTTCCAGTACACCCTCAACGACGGTTCAACCACCTACTGCGCCAACAACAGCTACGTCGACGTCTGTTCAAACACCACCAAACTGTCTTTCGACTACGTGGAGTGTAACATTACAACGGCAATGTACTCAGGTTAGGAATTACGCCACACATATATTCGTTTATTTTATTTTGTAATGAAAACTTATATACCGGGTATGCAAGATACAATGTTAATCATACGATACAGTGATACTATCGTCTCTGTATTAGTGCCTTGGTACGTATTTCGACAATGATATGATAATTGGCATACAAATTTAACGTTACCGTAAATGAAAGACTGCTATAAATATTATGTTCTTCACTCCGCCTTGTATTATCTTGGAGACGGTGACGGTCAGTTCTTGTGTTTTCTGGCAGCCGGTGGCCAGTTACACTGTCTTCACAGCGAGACCGTCTCCACAACCAGCTACGTGATCCTCTACAACGATGACAGTACCGTGGACGACAGCTCCACCTTCCGGACAGTCGGCATGGTCAGTCGTAACAATAATACTAATAATAAACCACTACAATGTTACCATTCACATAGCAATGCCAACTGTACACGTACTATATAAACACGTACTGTAACAGGCAATTACGTAGGCTAAATATCGATGTACACCTGACCCTTTCATGACAAATAGGCTTTGGACCCTTCGAACGCCCAGGGAAATATCGTTATTTATTAAAATGTTGCATTCCTTCATGAACCAACGGTCACCGAACGTTTAGTTAGCGTCGATAGTACAGGCCTATGTTTGTAATCTCTGTATCATTGATTACGCCTCCTTTACACATGATGGCGACCTTAGGGCCTCCCTTGTGCAACCATAAAACTGGAGGCTCAAAGGAGGCCTAATGGTTGCCTAGGTCGTTCAAACGTGGTACTCAGTCGCACAAAGGTCGCACAAAGGTCGCCGAGGGGGTTGGTTGCTCAAAGGTGGCTCAAATGTATGAGGCAGAAGGGAGGCACAAGATTTGCCGCGGTTGTAGAAATGGATGCACAATGGTTGGTCAATGGTCGTCACGTAATTATACCATATTATGGAACACATAGCTCCTGGTCGATCCCCATTTACATATGCATTTATTGCTAATTGTACTCGTAAATTTAACCTATAGTTTTAAGAAGGTTTTTTTACCAGGTATATATATATAAATAGTGTCCTCTCCCATACAGGTACTGGACAGGAGCGCCGGTTCAAACGTAGTATACGCCACTCAGTACCCAAAGGAATGTCAGAATTCTACCATTCAGTCTTCCACAGCAGTTACCTCCCCAGGTTCGACCATCGTATTCACTTTAAAGAGTGAGTACTATATACAGTATTGAACTTTTGGTTATTCATGATTAATTTGTATAATACTAGACATGATATAATATGATGAAACAACATCGACGATTCGTACAAATTTATCATATTGTGGAAGGTTGATTCAATGGAATTAAGCCATATACAACCAACAGGACTACATCATATTATTACCACATGCTGAATATTATTGAACAATCATCGTTCACTTTGAATACCATTATGTTTGTAATATTGTCTTATTATATATAATGTATTTTCTTATCGTTTCAGGTATCTGTCGTAAGTATATATGCGGGTTTTACTTTATTGTATTTTAAGTTGGTTCTGATCATGTCTAGTACCACTCTTTCATTAGGATAGACTATTAGCACCAACGTTTCACTATTACGTGTAGGGATTTTACAATTACTGAAGTATATAATTGTTATTTACTTATTTCCATTTATTCATTATAAAAGTAACTCTAGGGTCTGTTCTTATATCACGATATAATCCACCTCGCATGGACCACATCATCCAACTCTGCTCTACTCAGGTCCGTTACAAACAAAAAACAAAGCGTTCTACAAACCTTTTTAAATGTTTAATAAACAATATTTATGTTTCCATCTGATGATACTAGCCGTCGCAGCCGAAGACTACACGGTGACCATCGTCGTTGTCATAGTGGTGCTGCTATTGGTGGCTGGCATCGTCGTGGGCGTAGTTCTGCTAGTACGCTACAAGAAAAAGACGAAAATTGCGGGAAACTCAGGAAAATCGACAGACAGGCCGGATGACCTCCCGCCGAACTACGGCGAGAACAACTCGCGCACGCTCTTCACCCCGACGGGCAAGATTCCGAACGGAGGTTCCACAGTGTCCGACGGACAGGTGGTGTTGAGCGCTCGAACCCTGGACACGGTGGACGGGGAGAGTATCACGGATGAGTACGGAGAGATCCAGGCGGATGAGATAGTCATGGTGTCCGAATCCACCGCCGGAAGTCTGCCGATCTTCAGCACAGGCAACTCAACCCCGAAGCGGACCCAGATCACTCCCCCGGGGGTCGTCAATGAACATTGGGGTCAAAACCAGCGCAACACCAAGAAATGAACTGGAATCTGAATATCACCAAGAAATTAACTGAAATAGGGACATAGCGACATTCAGATCATTTCAGAATTATGGTAGGCAAACTGCATGGAAAATCAAGAGATTCAAACAGTATTACCAACAACTGAACAGAAAAATGAAGATATCGACACTTCGAGTTATACGTGCTCTATAGAGACCAGCCCAATACAAAGAAATGAACCGATATTTGAATACGACTTCCATATTTACATTGGTGTGTGCTCCTGACGGAAAAACAACTCATGAATAAGAGATGATCATAAACGGAACTAAATATTGTTATTGCTTCGTGATATGTTGCAAAGGCAACACAGAGCACTAACGTGGGGATTATAAGATAAGTCCGTGCATTATGAAGTCTAGTATTTTATCAGGTCTAAACAATCATTTTGAAGAAATGTATTTGTACTGTTACGTTGTTGCATTTGTACTTTATTAAGCTCATACCTTTACTGTTTCTTGTTATATCTATACCTCTTCAAATCTTGTACAAATGCATTGCATGTTGTTTATTTAGATATTATATTTGATGTTCACGAGATACTGCATATACATGTATACTGTACATATTGTAAATACTGAAGAATGTCAATGGAAACTCTGCTCATTCACTAAGATTATCGAGTATTTAATCAATCATACAATGTTAAAAATTCCAGTTAACACTCCACTTAAATGTAAATAAATCAAGATCATTCACAAACTGCGCATGCGTTGATCTCTTGTATAGTCTGGGGTTGTAATGCCATCACATAGTACCCTTTGGCAAATTGTTTGCTACTTGTGGGTATTCATTGTTAGTATATTTGTGACTGGTTGTAATTGTTTTAATTGTTTTCTACAGTATTCCAGCGAACTACAGAAGAATCCACAATAATTTTGCATTAACATAAAGAATACATGGCCTATTGAATTCTAGGATCCCAAATATACGCTCTCTCGCAGTGGAACTTGAATCTAACTGGTGCATCCTTACACCCAAGTCAGGACTCGCTTCGTGTGGTCACTGGAATACACCTAGGGAGGAACTTGTGTAAACAGTTTAGGAATTATTAACAGAACAATAATAACATTGAATTAATTGGATAGATTCTTACACCACATTCATCTGGAAAATGATTTAATTGGTTTGCTGTTTGCACAAGTTTCTCTTTAGATGTGTGCCAGGGGTAGTACCAAATGAAGGAGTCCTGAATGGGTCTAAAGATGGTGACGGTTTCTAGGTTGGACAACACTATGTGTGAAAAATGAAAGTCTAACAAACGATAAATATAATATAGGATAACATATGAATCCTGCTGTAAGTCTATCCCATGTGGTCTAGGTACATGTTGCAACGTTAGGATTCTGAACTCGTTGTTTCATACACATTATTAAGATGGCTGAATAGCTGAGATTCCGCTAGGGGCTGATCCTTTCTAGCTGTTTTGTCTGTACTTTCTCTCCGAGACATGCGCAGTTACACTGGATGTCTGTACTTTCTGTCCGAGATATGCGCAGTTACAAAGGATCAACACCGCAGCACAGTGTAACTGCGCATGTCTCGGACAGAAAGTACAGACAAAACAACTAGAAATGAGCATCCCCGTTGGTCCATGCTGGGTTATAAGCTACTTATGAAGTATGAATTATGGTTAGAGAAGGCTAGAGGAATCCAGAGTTAGGCTGAACAATCATGATAATATAGTATACCAAGGTTTTTATGGATACAATATACATGAACTTGAAGCAATGCTACAGGCGTTTTCCTATGACATGGCAACCCTGCAACAAAGTAAGAACCAAGAAACGATAGGATAGTTCCACAATTTAATTAATATCTCAAAATAACAATGTAGTAGGCTATCTTGGCTTACAGTCTATGTGTCACTTAATGACTCTGCAAATGCAACTGAAGGTCGCACCATTTCATGAAGCTGTATACACAGCAAGGCCATAGTAGTCTCAATTGAGACCACACACGAGTTAACATCTTGTGCCAAGGTCCCTAATGCCCACATGCAACATGAACAGTGCAAACATTTGCCATCATAGCAAACTTTAACTGAAATCCACACATCATACGCTTATAATGAATAAACAGTTTCAAGTTTTGACTTTCATCAGATCTGCCTATCAGGAATGAGTCATCCTGGTAGTCAAGGCTATAGTCAAACTGTGGCGTCATGATTTACACTTTCGTCAATGAAAACAACACAATTGCTGTATATTGTGCTTACTGAGAAACAAACATAAAATAGTTACAGTATACACGGTATGAACAGTAATATTTATGGCTACAACTTATTCATCTTATCCATTGAGGATAAGATGAATAAGTTGTAAATCATGAAATTAATGCGCGCAGAATATTAATGCGAAAAATGCATTAACCCTCTACCTGCTGAAGGTGACTTAAGTTTTCAGATCACATGCAGAAATAGAACACTTTGATTTTATTCAGCAGGGAGAAGGTTAAAGGTAAGTACCAGGGGGAAACATGTATGGAGACATGAGGTCGCATTAATTTTGTGATTTACAGTAATAGTCATATTAATGAGCTAATCTCTCATGATGGCAGTGGTCCTTGTCAAGGAAATTTTGTGGCAATGTCTTTGATGTCTTAAACGATTTTGTTGCCGTTAACATTTCTATTGAAAGATTGGCACTTCAAATATTTTTTAAATAAAAGAACCTCATGAAAAATATATTTTAAAATATTGCAATGAAATATCCTTGACAAGGGCTAACAGTGGCAGTAGCATTACAAGTGGAATTCTCGATGATACGGGTAGATAACTGATGCACAAACATTCAAACCGTAAGATAAACATGATACTAGTACATAGCAAAGAACACTTTCTGTGATAGCCTGCAATCTAACAAACCCCTTTATCACATAGTAACTCAATAAATACAACATATCACTCTAGTTTGAAATTAATCAAAATTACAACTCGATAATCGGCAACTGCAGCATATATTACTATAAATAAAACAAAACTAATTGAAGCAGACAGTTGCATTCAAATCATATATCATAAACATGATAACATAATCTTATTTTCCAAAACATTTCATTTACAAATCAACCAATGAAAACATAAAAATATCAGATAAAATGTAATTATGCATATCAATGTAAATGATTCCACATGATAATTATTATAAGTACCCTTTCAGTGGACTAGGAAGAAATACATGCAGAATTGATTATAATGTACAAGCGTATTTGAGCAAATGTGTATCACTATATCTGAAGAGTGTATATCATATCTAAAACCAGTCATGCGATACAACAATAACATTGACTAAAAGAAATCAGCTAAAACATAGTTTATCATGTTCCAATAGTAGGTTGCATTGTGTTACCTAAAAACGTCTCATAAGTGAATCTTTTGTAGAGAGACAAGATTCAGGGTCCTGTTCAGGCTCATGCTAATGCATGTAACATATTACTCTCGTACAGAGTTGTAGCGCTACAATCATTCTACGACACAGGGGCCGGGGCCGGTTGTATGAAAGTGCCATTAACTAATGACGTCATTAGCAGGTTATTCCTGTATCGACGTTCAATGCTAACATAATGCTGCATTAGTTAATGGAGGTCTAATGGAACATTCTGCAGCGTTCGTTTGGCACGTTAATGGAACATTCTGCTGCGTTCGTTTGGCGCTCGTGAATATCATATCCAACCTGTGAAAACGCTTTCACAGACTAGAGAGCATCTAGGTCAAAAATAGATAAGACTGTAGTAGATAATGATGGGAGAAATGCGTTTTTCGGGAGTAAAAGGGATCATTTCAAAAGATTAAATTTCAGTTAACAACTCGCCACTTATACTACAATGAAAGATATGTGTAAATAGTTGTAAACCATTTCCTAATTTGCAATTTTCAAACGTGTAGCATAGCTATCATCTATAGTTATGTGTAACTCATGTAGGAAAAGTTAGCAATTATTTTCATGGTTTACCCCTAATGGTTTCCCCTGTTGCCTTTGTTTTCACGACTTGTGAAAGTCGAATCAGAAAACCCTAACCAGTTCACAAGTTGTGTTCAATGTTCAAACGAACGCATATACGATAGTCACGACTTCTAATGAACGCACCATTAGCATTACATGCACCCGGACCCTGGCCTCGAGATTACGAAACTTTTCTGAATACGTTTCTGTACTCAACTCAGAATTGTGTTCATAAAACGTCATGTGACGTCATAGTCTTAGTACGTTTTTGAGCTCAGAAAGTTTCGTAATCTCGGACCCTGGTCTAAAACTTGGTGATATTGATACGGATGGTATTAAATTATACAAATTTATAATCATATGCACTGGGATATGATTTCAGTTGATGGTCATACTGACTTATATTTAACCAAAGTATACCAAGATTAATTATCAATGACAGCATAATACCAATTATTGTGTGTCATACAGTACAAGCATTGAGGTAAATACAGAATTGTTGTGCGATGTTAACCTTCTCCATGTTGGAGTAATAAAACTCACTATTCTATTTGGAAGAACTGGTTACTTCCAACAGGAAGAAAGGGTTAAAAGACTAGTCACTGTCTCATACTGTATATGTATGAAAAGTGCAGATAAGATCTGGAACCAGTTCAGGCTGAGAAACTGTCCGTTGAGATCTTGGTTTTGGACAGCATGAGAAACAAACCAAGATTTTATCTACAAATTGATCAATATTGCATAGTACAAAATGTAATTACTTTTTAAAATATATTTGAAATGGAATATTATACTGCAAAATGAATACCAAAAATATATTCCTTCTACTTTTCCTACTGTCAAACAACAACACATGCTCTACCATGTAGAAGATGTCGACTCTCCAACACCCGAGTTTCTTCAATGGAGCGCTTGGGGATGTCACTAGCAGGATTCAGTGGTTAACTCTAGAAGTCTTGGCTGGATACCCCCACATCTCCTGGGGTGCGTTCAAAAACACAAGCGCTGAGTAAGCCGCTTAGCTAAACTGGTTCCCTGTCACATGTACGCTTCATATGACTCTTGAGACAGTGCCTAGTTTAGTAAACCGCTTGTAAGCCACTTGCAAGCCCTTGCGTCTTTGAACGTACCCCTGGTGATGCTGGCAAGATTCAGGAGTGGATAACTCTCGTGGTGTTCGTAGCCAGACTCTCCCACATCTCCTATGAGTGAATATGGAGTTTAACGTCGCTACGGGAATCTTTCACCCATTTACGACGAACATCTCCTATGGGTTCCTGTTGATGCTGGCATGATTCAGATGTGGCTAACTGTCTTGAGGGTCAAGGATGGCATGGACGGACTTTCCCACACTAGCTCTCCCGCGATGTACGTGGCCAGAGGGTGCAGACCGTCGTCCAGTATTACCAGGTCAGCGTCCGAGCCGAAGTCCAGCGTTCCCTTCCTGTCAGTCACTTGTAGAACGAGGCCTGGGTGCAGGGATGCAGCCTCTAGCGCTTTTACCTTGCCGCAATCTGTGGATCAGACCATCAGGAAGAAATATTAGACAGAATCTGGGACTAATAATAGCTTTTACCTTGCTGCAATCTGTGAATCAGACCATCAGGAAGAAATATTAGACAGAATCTGGGACTAATAATAGCTTTTACCTTGCCGCAATCTGTATGTTAGATCATTAACGGGAAATTATAAGAACGAAAAGGGCTCCAAATTTCAATTGACGTATGAATCTTGGACAAATAATAGCTTTTACCTTACCGGTACTGTAATCTGTCAGTCTTTGGCAAGATCCACGAAGCTATCTTATTTGAATAATTGATGATAAACCTATCTGTAGATGAGTGATGGTTATGATCCTCATCTTACAATAGGTTTACAAAGGATTGTAGCTCTCAGAGGTGAATTGGATAGTTCTCGTATTAAATTTAATCTATGAAATTAATCAATTAATTGAAAAGCTTGAAATCATTCAAGGTAAAAATGACAATAAATCTCCATGTTAACAAAGTAACTTACTTGTGGACTTTGCGAAATGTCTGATACAGTTGTCAAGTGTCGAAATACTGAAAGAAGAAAGGTTTCAAACCAAATATGAACAATAATAATCTAAAACATACTTTTCCCATGTGTCCCAAAACCTTAATAACCATGTCTATAGATAAGAAATGAAATAAATAATCTATACCTGCCAACAAGTGTGTCTGTACCAGACAACACCGCTCGCTTCCCTTTGATTTCGATGTTTTGTTCGCCAAAGACGTACGACCCTTCAGGAAGTCCCATGGCTTGGATAGCATCAGTCACCAACACCAGACCTGTGCATAGATTAGATCAGCCAGTGGAACAAGCACATAATAATAATAACAACAACGACTACTTACAATGTGCCAAATCCACCCCCAAAGGCATGCTCAAAGCTCACCAGGTTACCACTCGTTGGTACTGACAGACTAAGGATGATATCTGCGTTGCAACTCTACAGATAGTGAATCCTAATAATATTGAGGCCTTGCATGTGTCGTCACTCATGGCAAAACAATGGGATTCTTGACGTCACCAGATTATAAATAAATATCCAGTGAATCTGGCAATCTGATTGGTCCACGTGACCCCAAAACATTGCATTCATACTATGATGAACAAAATTCTTAGGTAGCATTGTGACGTCACGTTATATATGACGTCATCTATACTTGATGTCGGCAAAATATCAATGCGCCGCTTCTAAAATGTAGACTAAAATCATTGATGCATTATGTCACACTATTGAATCAACTAATTCCCCACCAATTTGTTATGTTCCAGTCAATCCTTAAATAAAAGGAACCGATGACATAAGAACATTCTCCTTTCTGCAAACGTAGCACTATTTGGGCTCATCGCAAACTATTTTGTAGATTTTGAAAAGTCAATATTAAAGGGCAAGTGCAGATCTAGGATGCGTCCAGGCTGCAATACATTTCCCTACACTACATTACGCTACTTTTCTACAAAGTATTGTATAGCTGAACGATGTCGTAGGAAAATATCAGGAAATCGGTTTGCGTATTCGATTCATTCTTTGTGTATTCCTACAATTTCCTAAAAATGCTCTACAGTACGGGCTCAAAAGCCGAAGTAAAAAAAACGCATCTTCTTCTTGAAATATATTGCACCCTGAACGTATCCCTGTATTCCAGTAAGTTATGGTCTGTCTTCTGGATACCGTATAGTAGGCCTATATATATTTTCTGGTACGACGGCTAAATAAATGGACATCGCTGCCGATTCCGTTCATGACATGAATCGCTTACGCATGTGTAGTATTGCATTTAGTTGTCTATGATAATTCGCAGGGAGAAAGCTCAAGTTGCCGAGTTTCTAATTCGCCAAGGTGTCGACATCAACATCGCGAACAAAAATGGACGCCAGGCAGTCCATAACGCCGCCTATGTTGGACTGACCAGTGTCCTGAGACTGCTCATAGACAAAGGGTGTGAAGTGAACTTACAGGTGACTGTCCGTCTTCTTGTGGTGTTCAACGCTTTCTCTCTCCTCTCTTTCCCTCTCCATCCCCCCCCCCCCTCTCTCTCTCTATTTTGAAATCCGTATGCACAGGCGTAGTTTAGTTAAACCGTAGTTTAAGGATCCAACCGACAGTGGTAGAACTCGTCGCTTAAACCTAGTTTAGCCTAAACTGTGGTTGAGGTACGTTTGTGCATACGGACCCTGGAGTGAGGATGGTACTACATAATTGTATAATACAAGGTTCAGAGCATGATAAAGTTTTAGAAGGGCTTTGACGAGGAACTACACTGTGAGCTGTGATCTGGACAGAGAGACAGAGAGACAGACAATAGGGTACAATGCCAGATACGGTACGCTTCTGTCAAATGAAGCATTGACGATTGAACTTTGGAGTCTGGTCTTTTTTCCACATTCCGTACTTAACAAAATCTTTGTAAGCATTGTTGTCGACGAAGACGCATGCAGCATTTACAAACACCTAACCATATTGTGGTATAATTACGTTAAAGCACAAGCACATATCGCTATTATTACCTGGATATACATGTTTTGTTTTGCTTTGCTTTAATTCACACCAAAAAGAAACATAGATACAGTAACCAGCGTTTACTTAACACCACATAGAACTTTCTGAATTCAAAAGCCACCATACTGTCTCAACAGTTTCAATTACAATTACAATACACACCAATTAGAAACCAAATAGTATGTGTATTTACATGTGAATTTACTGGTATGTTGTAAACATGTAAAACTCAATGTCAGTAATAATTATGACTAAGTGAGCCAAAGACATTATTTATTTATTCAATAACAATACATACCATATAAGAAGCCAAATAATACATGTAGTTACAAGTGAATTTATATTGGAAACAATAAATGTTCTTGTAAATTTCAATGCCAATATATAATAAGTATTCAAGTACATGCTTTAACCATATTTTAATATCTATAAATTATTGTCAAACTAATATTAATAATAACTAATAAAGAATTTTTCTGGCAATCCAACAACACTCATGTACAATGTACTAGTAATTGTCTTAGCCATATGTTTATATCATGTCTATAAATCATTGTCAAACTAATATTAATAATAACTAATTATGAATTGTTCTGGCATCCAAGAAAATTCAAGTCAGTGTAAATCATATATTTTTAACTAAATGGCATTAAGCTCAATTAATGTGTAATGCAATCAGTAGAAATGGAACAGTGTTATGTGACAAATATTTGTCAAACAGATTTTAAAATAGAAAGTATTGATACCAAAGTAATATAAGATATTGGTAATGTACATGTACGCACAATTACCGGTAGATAATAACAGTATCATTATAACTTCAAAAATACAATCCAAAATATAGCAAATGTAGTAAAGTACACTGGTACACACGTTTATTAACATACAACAGCACAGAATAAACACTAACAGTTTTTCATAGGCAGCTATATGGTTGTTGATGATTAGAGATGTCATTGTACATGGACATTGTGCTATAGATACACTTTAATGTATACAGTATGGCTGATGTCTGAACTAGAGTAGTATTAGTAACAGGCCCTTTGGACAAAATGAGACAATGCATATATAGGGTACTAGTATATATGTTACAGTTAATCTGTATAATCAGGTAATGTGTATAATACCTGATTTTTCCATTGAATTTCAGT
>JAVCKZ010082902.1:0-12494 GCA_034780755.1 Lepetodrilus elevatus
AATCACGAACGCGGAAGCGCTACAGCGGGGGGTAGGCGATAATAGGTCCTGGGCGATAATAGGCCCGTAACCAGTATCTATCTATCTGTATCCGGATAAACTAAATCACATGCTGATTCCAGGGTCCTACAGATGGCAAATGACGGACCCTCCGGGGCGTATTCCTCGGGATCAAGTGATGGATCCAGACCGGGGGTTTTCTGGGCCAACGTTCACAGGCCTGAAGACGTGTATGTTACCAATAAACATAATCCTTGTCAAAGATGTTTCATAGCATGTTTTTCTATTTGTAATGATTTGTTTTAAATGGAAAGAAAAATAGAAAGAAATTGCTACAAGGCCTACAATAAAGCCCCATATAAGTTATAAACCACCACACCAAATCAAATTCCATAGACGACACGCAGTGTTGACGTATTTATGCATAACTATTGGTTCAGTCAAACAGATAACACAAAACAACCTACATTACAAAGTTCAGTTCCCCAGCAATGTAGAAATCAAAGATTAAGCACATGTACGATTCACAGGCATGTGCATGACGTCACCGTATGTTCGGAATGAATATATTTTGTAAACTTCAAATATCATAAAGACCACAGAAAAAAATAACAAATTAGGTTCTCATTTAATGTTTTTAATCAGCTGGGGATTACCATTTATGAGGTGTTTATAACCAATCCAGGGCCAGAAATACCATCTGTGCGGTCTGCAATCTTATGTAATGGCGGCAAATTCAAATAATTACCAAGCGCTTATTTAACTGGGGTTGTCATTATGAGATAATTACGAACGGGTTTTTCTTCAACAGAAATGATCAATAATAAGTTGTCGTTTAAATTTACCTGAATATGTTCCCATTCTCTCAGACTCAAACTTACGTTGATGGCCCTTGCCCTTCATGAGACAAATCCCGGTCACCATCTTCAGGTAAGCTGGTTCTAGCAAACATGCACGCGGCGCTCTATTTTACCTATAGATATGTGTTTGCTACTCTTTGCCTATCTATCCACCCTATCCAATATATCCACTTGTATGGTAGGTGGTCTGTGGAGCCTCCCACAGACTGTGGATCAAAACGTTAGCTGAATCAAGACATAAATGCAATTAGTGCCACCCAAAAGTTGTTATTTACTTAGTCCCCAGTACTCGATAGTTATAAAAATATTAATATTTTATATGAATAAAGGGAACGTTCCGCTATTTATCTTGTCTGTGGTGCATCAACTGATCTATGAATGAATCTGTGAGCCAACAGTATAGTTATGTCCCCTTTGCATGATATATTATGAAGTAAAAACATATGGACCATATTTAGGTTGTCTATCTTGGGGTTGCAGTGGAGATTTGTCAACCACACAGCTGTCAAGTATACAGGCAATTAAAAAAATATTTAATGAGTATATGTGATTGAATACCGGTTTAATAAGATAGTAGTTGTAGCTGGAATACAATAATTAAGTTTACATAATTTCTCAGACTTATACAAAAATAGTTACCATATATGTATTTGTAGGATATAACTTCATCCAAGCCGGGTTGCTTTGACAGCATGTGTCAGAATCTGTGGTGCACAAGTCCCACGGATCACTCCGTATGTTGGTCCAACTACCCCTTAGGAAAGATGTCTTGTGGAAATGGAAAGGTACACTGTGTATGTGTGTAAGTGTGTGTATGTGTGTGTGTGTGTGTGTGTGCGTGTGTGTGTGTGTGTGTGTATGTGTGTGTGTATGTGTGTGTGTGTGTATGTGTGTGTATGTGTGTGTGTGTGTATGTGTGTGTGTGTGTGCGTGCGTGTGTGTGTGTGCGTCAAACTATTTGTCTGTTTGTCTGTTTGAGTATGGCATTGTGCTTGTGACGTGTGCATGTGTGTGTATGTATATGTGTGTATGTATACGTATGTGTTTATATATATGTATGTCTATGTGCTTATATTTTGAGTGTGTGTGTGTGTGTGTGTGTGTGTGTGTGTGTGTGTGCGTGTATGTGTGTGTAAGTGTGCGTGCGTGTTTGTGTGCCTGTGTGTGTGTGTGTGTGTGTGTGTGTGTACATGCGCATTTGTATTTGCGAGTGCCTGCTAAATTGTCCGAAATATTATTCATCTTGTAATTGTTTTCTGTTCTCTTCATGACGTCACAGTGGTGCGAGGCTGGACGCTGCGTGACACACCCAAACGCCCCGGTTACAATTGGTAACTATTATTTTAATATCAATGATTCAATGCTTCAAGGCTTCAATGTTAACACATTACAACCGCTCTGTTACCCAAGCACACCCATCAGCTGCCCATGCACTATTCCTGATTATAATAGATGAATAACCCCTATTTATAGTGGGCTACCTGAAAACAAGTCATCGTTGCCATTAATACATAGACGGACACACAGAAATGGAAACACGATCTAGATCAAATTAACCATGGTTTAAACAAATGGTGTCCACTTCCTGAATATATATATATATATTAATGAATCTAATTAACTTCAATTTAAATGCGTAATTCTAATATGTTCCCACGTCAGTTAATGTGGTGTAGATTTCACGATGGCTCCTCTGTTCTCTGTCGTGACAAGACGGATGTCCGCAGGGTGATGACCCGTCGTTTGGCTGCCACTCCGCCCTCTGCTCAAACTACACAGACCGAGAGAGAACTGTGTTCTGCTGTGACACATGTGGCGCCGTGTTTACGTGTCCTACTGAAGTCACGACCACTACAACAACTACTACTACTACCACCACCACCACCACCACCACCACAACAACAACAACAACAACTACAACTACAACAACAACAACTACTACTACTACTCCTACTACTACTACCACCACCACCAACAACAACATACCTAGTACTACTGTAACCACCAAATCCCGTGCAAAATTGAAAGGACGACGAAGGCCTACTAGTCCACAACACGGAAGTGACGCCACCGGAAACGCCCACCATGGATCCAGCAGGAACGTCCAGGGCATATCTTCCCGGCGTCGACATTGGTTAAACCCCAAGACTTGGAATATCTACTTCGACTATTTCCGTAGTTGGGCACGTAAAACCATTACGAATGCATTTAAGATGATATGGATGAATTAGGGCCGATTTTGAATATGAATAAATAGAGCGGCCATTGCTTGCACCTTAGATGAGACAAGCTTGCACGAATACATTGCATTTAGTTGATGTAGTAGATTCATATCTGGCTAAAGAAACCTGTTAATAAAAACGTATCAGTGGTTTTCATTGTCTTTATTATATTTTGAACAACACGAAGTATCCATGGCAAGTTAAAACAATGACTAACGTTTATGGAGCTTTTGTATTGGTTTTATTTCATCTATCAAGTTATGAAGCCACCTATATTTCATTCATCAATAGAATGGAAAATTATGTACTGCGATATATTTTTATTTCCTTAAGAATAACTTACGGTCACAGTAGGCCTAAATAGTATGGCACAACATGATATATATCTACTGTAAACTATAAACGTAATATATACTGTTAGGAATTGTTAAAAAGATTTAACGGCATACAATCACAGATAATTGACCAATTTAATAATCTAACGAAAATTTACCTGAAACCATTTCAATTGTCTAAACAAGTGTTGTATTTAACCAGCTACAGTCTGACTTCCGAATAGTAATCAATATTTTCATAGTATTCAATTATCCGTGAGTAGCGCCAATTCACAATAATAACCTAACTTATCCGGTAAAAGGACGTGAGATTTAGTTCAAAAGTAAACGAGAAATGGATGTTCATTCGGAAGTGCATCAAGTGATTTTCTAGTAAAGGTTAAAGTACGAGAATGCGCTCTTAGTGTCTGTAGTAAGACCGAGGGGGCATTCGGATCAACCGATATGCTCTCGGACCTAAATTCTAAGTTGACATTATGACAACTTGACGACATTCAGGATCGGAAATATGCAATTGTACCGGTACCTATGATCTGCTAGATGTCCATACCAATAATCTTGGCACGCTCATTACCAACCAATCAAAATGCACGTAATAAACTCTCGGCGATCCGAAAGAGCGCCTATCTGTTGAACGTCTCTTGGTGATCCGAATCCGAATTAACAGTGGTCGGATTATTCCGTGAACTTTTGATGGTGTCCCTTCTAATGAAACTGCTGCTAATTTGAAATTTAAGAAATGTTTAGATTTCACTGGGATTATCTATTCTACGTATAAGAATGCAATATAGGTCACTGAAAGCGTTTATATAATCCGTAAAAGATAACTAGCATTCGTACTGGACAGAATTTCTGTACATGACTTAAATTACGATTTTGACAGATGACGACTAAAGACAATGTCAGATAATATCAGATTACAATTGGTTCCTGTTAATTTATTCTTTGAAGGATCAATCCAGCCTCGTGTCGAACACGAGCGACATACTATGACATTATAAGCTTACCATTGCTGTCGTTGTATCAATTGCGAACATGTCAATTCCGAATTACAAATTAGGTATGCATGCATGTATTTAATGGTGTTCACGGTTTAACCTTCTTTCCGCTGAAGGCATCCATAAACGCTTCAGAGCAGTGACTATGCTCAATCAAGCGGGAGAGGGTTAAACAATCAGTTACCGTACGGATTGGACGGGTGGGAGCGCCGATGCTAGAGACATATAAGTTAACTTTCCCGTGCGATCATAAGATGTGTTGTCCGTGCTGTCATTTCAGTACAACCGGTGCTCGCAGGTCTACTGTTACATTCAGCGGCACAAGGGTTGCATGCTTTCTTATATCATTAACTGACAAGCTGTGATCTGAGCGAAATGATCTTTGAAGCTGCCTGAAACATTTACAATAAAGAAAATCTCACATTCCACACATAAAAAGCTTATGTAAGAATAAACGATACCAGCCACACATAAATATGATTGTTCTGGTGAAACTGGAATTTGTACAGGCGTGATGCTAAACATTTCCAAATATTAGTACAGTATAAATGTAAATTGAAATAGCTTATAAATACTTATCGTTATAGGCCGGTCATCTAACTGATATTAGTATACGTATTCTTTGAACGAAGATTAAAGGTGCCCCATGCAAAATAATATATTGAGCAAGAATTTCAAAATTCGCCTGACGTCACATGGGCTAATATTACATTTGACAAAGGTTAATTATGGTCATCAAAGGGTAAATTACTTAACGTTTCGTTGAAAAAGATATTCACATTTCAAACCTATTGTTACACACATTATTTGCTAAAGCTATATCTCAACATTAAGATAAAGCATTGGAATTAACACATTGTACATTTAAATACACTAAAGTTGCATGACTACAAGCTGATCAATGTCTGGTAGATCAGAACGTCCAACATTACAATGAATGTGATACCTGTGAAAGGCTAAATATATCTCAAAGTCAAGCCAATCATTCGAACGTTCTAGCATTACAAGCCAGTGATTCACACAGCGTGGTAAAAAGTAAGCAATTCTTGTGACGCAAGCGCAACAAGAGAGTGTCTATAGATGAGTGCATGCACTCGTCTCGAAAGCCTACTGTTCTCTTTGTAGTGTCTCCACTATCAAGAGCAGTACCATTGACGAGATTTCGTCTATTGTCAAAACCATACGCAATCCGAAATATTCGAGCGCCATTCATGTTGGACTCACCTCACAACAAGCTAAGTAATCAAATCCACACTTCAATATAAACTCCCTCACTGACAGTCAAACACACATATCGCTAGAGGAATTGCTACAAGAACCTACACGTGGATATATTTCAATTTCTAGAACGTTTCCAAAATAAATCAGTTCAATGGGGACGATTTGTAAAGACGAGATAGAATACAGAGCAGATGACGTCGCCATGATTTGCTATGAAGCATATCGAGAATCCCGTTCCTTGAGTTTGCCATGCGCCTACAACTCCCCCTTGACCATCCTTGCCAGTAAGCCTCTGTGCAAGAAGGAGGTCCGACTGGGTCGTCTGCTCGGATCTGGAGGTTTCGGCTCGGTGTACCTGGGCGTGTACAAGAACAGAGACGTTGCGGTGAAGGTCATGCACGTGCAAAGCAAGAACCCTGCCGCTCAGATCCAGAGCGTGAGATCCGAGCTCTCGGTACTTAATTTCAAACACGCCAACATCGTGCGGTCGCTGTCGGCGACGCCAATCGAGGAGTACAACGACGGGGCGTGGATCGTCATGGAGTACATCCGGGGTACTACGTTACAGGTGGTCATCCACGACGTTGATCAGGAGATTAGCATGACGCGGAGGTTGAAGTACGCCTTGCAAATAGCCAGCGCCATCGAGTATTCCCACGACAACTGCATAGCGCATTTGGACATCAAACCAGCTAATGTTCTCGTCACTTCAGAGGACGACTGCAAACTCGGGGACTTCGGATGCAGCCAAGAGGTGATGTTCAACACGGGTGGGGTCAGTCCGACCAACAGGTCCTTTCTAACGGGAACGTTCGCGTATCGTGCGCCAGAGCTTCTTAAAGGAGGCGTATCATCCGTTCAGGCTGATGTGTATTCATTCGGAGTTACCTTGTGGCAGCTTATTGCCAGGACAACTCCGTACGCCAACGAGGACCAGCACGTGGTTATTTTCAGAGTGGTGGCGTACGGACTTCGTCCGAAGATCCCGGATGTTATAGATCCCCTGGAGCTGCTTTACAAAGATCTGTACACACAGTGCTGGGATGGGAACCCGGATGAAAGACCAACGTCTTCAGAGCTCGTGGAGATACTGACCACGTGGAATGTTAACCTGAATTAACTTAAATCGACGTTGACATTCTTAAAACAGACCTTTGCCTTACTGCCTTGTCCCATATTTTGAGATAAGAATTGTACATTTCATCGATAAGTTTGTGTTATTGGTGCTATTATTCTTACTAGTCCCGTTGGATTTACCCAAAGTAAAAAAGACATTTATAAAATTTAAAAATAACATATACGTTATAAAATGTTTCCATTCTTTTGATGGAGAACCAAAATAATTCGTGTATTTACAATTTATTATACATATCCGTGTTTATATTTAAATGTTGTGTCGTTGAAGTTTATAGTGCATATGTTTCGGCATTCTGCACCGTCCTTGTCAATAATATATGTTCCTGTTATGGGTGACCTTTCTATACATCTTTAGTTATTTGTACAGTGTTATTGTATTTATGTACATATGTATAATGTATATTTACCTGAAATTTTGGTCTACGATTAGAATGCTCTATCCTCTTTGACAAAAATATTTCCTTGACCAATTAACTTTAAATTCAATTATTCTTTGGCCGTTTCATAAAACACACCCACTGGTCTTTCACAATCTAAACGTTTCATAACGCTTGTGAAATGCAATTGACCGGGTCCCGCGATTACGAAACATTTTAAGTACGATTTCCAGCTCAAGTTTTATACGAGGATTTGTGAACAAAACTGAGTTGAGCATGACATTGTACTCGGAAAGTTTAGTGATCTCGGGGCCCGGGCACTTAATCGCCAACAACTGAGAGGACTGAATTGTTTTAAACTTTTTTTTTCAATTTTCACTTTCTTATTGCAACTTTTTACCATCAAATCACCAAAGACGCTATTTAATTTCAATGAAATTTACTGTATATAGATTATTTAATATGCATATTTTTGACAAGCACACTTACAAAAAGAAAATCAGCAAATAACAATTTTAGCAATCAAACAATAAAAAATATATGAAGGATTATTTGATTCTTGTTTTTATTGTTGTGGACTTCTAAAGATGTTGCCTCGATCACTAAATTATTACTTTGATAAAGAAGTAATAGATTTAAAGGCATAACATCACGTTTGATTGACATATATAATGGACACACGAATATTGGAGATTTGTCAACCACACAGCAGTGAAAAGTTTTTTGGAAGTACAAATATGATTTTATGTTTATGTCAAGTGAATGCACTTTGCATTGCAAAACAACCATAACTATTTGTGATAGTATGCCTTTAAACTAATCTTGTATGTGCACATACACTGTATTCAAGAATCCAGGATTACCTAACGACTTGGATTGCCATTCTATAATGTTTACCATAATGGCAATGCCTCAATGTATCGTATGCAGTAAATGGTGTCACGATTCACCGATGCATCGCTCGCCTATTTTACCTCTTATATCGTGAAACCCGATTCTGTCTTTGGGAATCGATTCTTAATATTAATGTGAATCGATTTTAAAACACATTTTCAGATCAATTTGTTTTCATAAAATTCCTGATTTTAACAGGTTATTTGTGCTCTTATTGAGTTTAAAGTTCGATTTCAGTATTTTTCAAAATGAGTAAGTGTTTTATTAACAAAACATATTGTTTTCAAATTTTCTCTTCATGACCGACTTATTTGTACTGGATAATTTAAGAAATAATGACCTTCATATAACATGATTTCTGATAATCTTTCCAAAGTTTTTTCAAATTCAAATTGAATCGCGATACGTATCGTATCGTGAGCCTGGTATCGTGATGCGTATCGTATCGCGAGCTAAGCGAATCGTGGCACCCCTAGTATGTAGTATTGGACTTGGAACAGAGATAACCTCTTGTCCTTTCCTCTTTGCAATGTATAGAAAATAAATGCCGATTAAAAACTATTTTTCAAAATCTAACAACATTTATTTTCAAACATAACGTAATTATTCATAACACAGCCACATTGAAATCGTGCCAACAAACAATTTAAATGAAGTAAATATATTATTCGAATGTTCCTAAAATTCTTGCGATTGGGATGATGTACTGTTACTACTGGCTTTGCCGGACTTCTTTGGCAGGAGTGCATTCTGGATATTGGGCAAAACACCGCCTTCCGCTATGGTCACTCCGCTCAACAGTTTGTTCAATTCGTCGTCATTCCGGATTGCGAGCTGAATGTGCCTCGGAACAATTCTCATCTTCTTGTTGTCTCTCGCGGCATTTCCCGAGAGTTCCAGGACTTCCGCCGCCAGGTACTCCAGAACTGCTGCCAGATAAACGGGTGCGCCTGCTCCGATGCGCTCGGCGTAGTTCCCTTTCCTCAACATCCGGTGGAGTCTTCCGACCGGAAACTGGAGGCCGGCACGGTTCGATCTGCTTTTGGATTTGCTGGCTTTAATTTTTCCACCTTTCCCGCGGCCAGACATGATCTAAAAATTGGAAAAATGTTTTATTTAATACGTCGCCTTGGTACTATCTTAGCCATAGTTATGGGCAAGTGGTCATCTTAAGTATAGCGAAGCATTGACATGTAATGGCCAAGATACAATCACTTACAGAGGAAAGACATTATGGAGATTATCACATGAACCGTTTCATACAATAACAATAGCATCTTAGAACTAGCATGCCAACACTCTTTGATACAATTTAAAATTAATGACAATATTTGGCTTTAGACTTCCAAAGACATGGCATTGTTGTTTTAAACCTAGACACTTAGAGCGTTTTCGATTCAACACCCGATCTATCCTAGGGTTGACTGTCGCGTGAAGAAATAAGTGTTTGGCTAATTTCATCACCCTATGGTTGGTCGAATGTTTTAATCGAATACGCTCTTAGAAACTCTTCGAGTTAGTTCCATCTCTGAACTGGCATTGCAAAGTAGATTTAAATCTACAGACATTGCTATCAATTTAAGCATTGGTTCATTTATGTGAGGGTAGTAATGTTCATAAGTGTGCTTAGTGAAGTATAACGTTTGAGTATAGCATTCTCATTACTCGGCTATAAACAGGATAAACTAAAATCGAACTGGATTCGTATTGCAACTATTATAGTACGACGCTAATACCACTGCATTTTCTCGGAAATGAGAAGCTATGTTCAGTTCTCAGTAGGCTTTCAAGAATTCACAGAAAACTCGCCATTACTAGGAGGTTAAAACGACCTGGGAGTATGATGTTCTACGTGTAGCTTTATATTAGCCGATTAGTTAAAAATAATATTAACTTTATAAAATGTAGTATTATTAGATGTATGTGTATACAATAGTATGAATCTTAGTATGTCAAAACTATATAGCCCTGATAATTTCAACTGTTCAAAGCTGTGTTTATCAATATCTTAACAACAGTAGCCTACATACACATTGTCGTGTGCAACTGTACAACGTATAGCTCCTACATACAGTAACTACATCATTATATTAAGATCGTCATAGTTGTATGTATGTACCCCGGACACGGTGACCAGCTGGTGACATAAGTATCATATTCAAATTGTATCTACATAATCAGATAATACATATATCAGCTGTATATCTGTATATTATCAAACTACTCGAACGTCACCCGTAGGCCTATTGTACAATTATCAAAATGCTAGTTGCTACTTTCAATATTTAGGCATCTATAGGCATATTATCATATTTCATTAAGGAAATTTAAGTAGTGCACGTTACATAGTTTAGTGATTATAATTACATATTTTAAGCCGAATATGATACTCACTACAACTGGGATGTTCGATGACTGACGACGCGTGTTAAAATAATAGAAGTGATTTCAACGTGCAGAGCGATTTCCACGCTTATCCTGAAGTAGGCTGCGTTCCAGATGGCGCTGCTGTTCGAATATTATGTCACACCACAAAAGTTATAGGTCCAGAAATGTGATTTCGTTATGATTATACAACAGCTTCAACTACTTTCAATCTGTTATCCGAGACAAGCATCCATAAAATAGTTCATCGTGTTACGAATAGCGAATAGAAAATCCCAACAAATACAGTAGATGACCTCATCATGCATGTACTTAACTGCGATAGTTAACAGTCACAGCGGTGTATGTGAAGAGGCATTGAATCAAGTTTTAGAGGATTACATAGCCTTAGATATCGCTCAAATAAGCCAAAGCTTCCAACTATATATTGACTAGACAGATAAATAGATGCAAATGTAATGTACATACATGACTGTATGAATGTATGTGTGTGTCACAGTCTCTCTCTCTCTCTCTCTCTCTCTCTCTCTCTCTCTCTCTCTCTCTCTCTCTCTCTCTCTCTCTCTCTCTCTCTCTGTGCGCGTGCGTGCGTGTGAACTTTCCCAGGAAAAGTTAGAACTCAGAGTTACGATCGATGCATGTCTCTGTCGCACAACTTGTTCCTACATTCTAGTTCCTGATCAATAAAAACAAATTAAGTCCAATATGTGATTAACCTTTCGTACAGAATCGATAATAACCAGATAAATAGAGGCATGTTGACATGCACTGGTACAGGTAGTAGGCCTATATAATTAAACATCAACTGAACTGAGACCCCCTTGCCCCATTGCCATATTGTCCCATTGCTTAGGACTTCAGAACACGCCCAGAGACGTTTCTAAATGCTCAACTCACAGGTTTGTTCACAAATCCCCATACAAAATCTGAGCTTGAGCGTGACATTGTACTCTAAGTAACGGGCCCATGATCATTGATCTGACCGGCCTAGTCTGAAGGCTGAATGCTTTAAATATTTAACAGCCATATATTAATTACATATAACTAATAGTTAGGCCTGCACATGTCTGCGAAATCATTGCAACAGAAGAGGTTATAAACATTGGAAATCTACTAAGTCTGATCTTTTTAATGATTAAACATGTCTATTAATTATACAGTGTATCAGCTTATTTAGACTGGTCTACATGATAGTGTTTAAAACTATGCAACAAATATCCATCGTTTCCAGTCTGTGAGAGTCTATTCCCCGAACCTGGACTCCGACTTGCAGTCTTTAGCTGGACCCGGGCCCAATTCCCAGGGTTAGGGTTAGCTATAGGGTTATGGTTATGGTTATGGTTATGGTTATGGTTATGGTTATGGTTATGGTTAGGGTTAGGGTTTGTGTTAGGGTTAGCTAATAGCTTAGCACGAATAACAAGGAGAAGAGAATTACAGATTCACCAACGCCCTTTAGTCTAGGCGAAAAGGCAATGATTTTCTAATAAGTTTTCATTATTATTATTATTATTATCATTATACATTTATATAGCGCAAATATTCAGAATAACTGGCTCATATGCGCTTATTACCCCGGCCAACGGATCTGTGCACTCAAATTCTCTATCAACTCCCTGGGGAGTATACAACTCGAGCTGCCATTCAAGGCGCATCAAGGTTATCAATCACGTGTCCATCTCATCCTTCCGGGTACCCATTATCAGCTGGGTGAACAATACAGTAATTTTATATAGGGTCTTATGAAACCAGGTCTGTCATATTAACTGCCATGGCATCTATATGTTTCATATGCCACCGTTTGCTGCACACAGACATATCAATAATGAAGTTTGAATAATGGTAGAAACTACTCCAGCTTTCTGACGTGTGACACTCAGCCACATCATTGGTAAAAATAATCAGCAGTGGAAATAACTCAGCACTTTCTATGACACTGTTGTGTACATTCAACACATAGATCTATATCGGTGATAACATTTGTCTAATTTAAAGGGGCAAGATCATACTTGCACGTATTTAATCATAATTTTTTAATATTTATTTTATTTTTCTATATAATATT
>JAVCKZ010082913.1:0-10000 GCA_034780755.1 Lepetodrilus elevatus
AAAGCGTTGGGGGGGGGGGGGTAATTTCACAAACGATATACAACCAGCTCCTAAGTGGCGATAATAAGGAGTTATTTCGGACGCAAAGCGGCTATTATATACATTTCACATAAGGATTGTCAAAAGAAACGAGGCCAGATAGTTAGGGAGAAGACTTCACAAGATGACTATTGTCCTTCAAGTTACTCTGGGGAGAATAGAATGCGCCCAACAGAACCGTGCTCTGTGTGTTGGCTTATACGCCTGTTGTGTAAGACGACGACGATGTAAACAACGGCATTATCCGACATCACGCCGATGTCGCAATATTGTCTTCACCATCTTCATCCCCTGAGAAACTCGCGAGTCTAGCATGCAGCCGGAATTGGCTTGCAGACATATTACGTGATGGGAAAACAGCGCAATGGGTGAATATTGAAGAAAGAGACGTAAAGACTTCAAATTAAACTGAGATTGTGTTAGCCGAACAAGTGTTTAAGTGGTCGCCAAATAGTGCAAGGTTTTGTTAACACGGTAGCATTACCAACAGCGGGTTGAGCCCTGGATCATCAATGTCCATAGACAAAGACATGACATGGAGGCCGGCTCAACATACACACGGCCACTCCAGGATGCAGTATTAACTCACAACTCTCTACTTAATTAATTCTAATTGCCAACTGTTTGTTTTGAACGTCGGGGAAACTAGCGTTGCCCTGCAACTGCGAGTTCAGTCTGAAATTTACTTGGAGACAATGCAAGTTCTGTTATTTGATACAGCTGAATTGAGAGAGCTATTTGCGATTCACGTTCCCTAAGGTTTGGATGGTAGTTTGTTTCTGTTAGGGTGGTCTGGGTGAGATACCAAGAATTGAAAGTTAAACTCATAAAAACAGATGGCATTAATATAATGCTGTTGTTCCTTCGGCATTAATGATTACTTATTGTTTTAGAATTCGATTGTAATAAGAAGTGTCCTTAATCGATGTGTTCTTACCTGTAGGCTTGCAATAATTTGTACTAAAGATGGATTGGATTCAATATATTATTTACTATTGAAAATACGAATCTGTAACATTATTTACATTTTGTCATAATTAATTATAAAACTAACTTCATCCTATCTAAATTAAAGGTTCCATAACTAAAAGTATATAATCACAGTTCCATAAAAAAAAATAGTATTCCTTACAACAGTTGGTTGTGATTAACGCGTTTTGATTTCAATCTCTGACAAACTACATAAAATAGACATTTACAAAACAAAATATAACACTCATTCATTTAAATACGTAATAACGTACCTGCACGCGAGATTCCACGAGATCTAGTTTGAGAGCGAGGGCTTCTCTCATGAACACGTCTGGATAATGGCTGTCTTGAAATGCCTTTTCAAGTTCCTCCAACTGCCAGCCTGTGAAGTTTGTGCGAGTTCGACGCCGCTTTACTGACTGTCCGTCTTTGCTGTCGTCACGATGGTCTAGAACATTAATAAACCAGTGAAACATACGATATACCAACACAAACACTTCAACGCATACAGTGAGCATGATCTGTTTATTTGATAATAAAATAACACGTAAATAAATCTTAATAAATTGAATTGGCTTCTGATTAAGATTGAATGTGGTTAATTTCTTATTTATTATAGATAGATTATTACAGTACTACATTTGATGTTAATATTATTATTATCTACTGAACATTAAAAAGAACGAAAAATAATGTACGTTTAATATTGTGTGATTTATTCATTGATATAAAATGTCATTGCAAATTATAGATTATTTTAATTTGTTCAGTATAGTAAACTTCAATCGAATGTGAATAATGAAGGTGATAATACGGTGATTTTGTTTTAATAGTTGAAACTACATGTTGAAATACATTTATCACAATACTGACCAGTATTAAATAATAAAAGATAATACACACCATCTAAACCAGTAGTTTCATTTATAGGTTGATAATTAATAAATTAAATATATTCACATAATATCTTTTTTTATAGTAGGAGAATTACTGTAATTAATAACCTACATGTAATGAATATACTACAGTCTAGTATTCATTTTCTTTAAAAGCATACGCCATAATTTAGTACATTTTGGTAATACAATTTCAAGCTATTTACATGTACCATTGTGTGCGATTTACCAGTTTGAGCTGGTGTTATTTGGAAGCATATCGTTGACTGCAATATGTTATTCTACCCCACTTGTATCCGTCTTATTGTTGACGAGAGACTACTAAAGTTATAGGATAAATACCGATAACATCACCAGAATTCCCCGCCAGCGATCGCTGCTGGAAATATATCAATCGGCATATTCATTAAATGTGTCTGGAACAACGAATAAACCATTTCTGCTCCACTGGTCTGGGAGTCCTTATCAATTATGTCTGCTACCAAAATTTCATTTCACGTTGTGGGCAATTCAATATCTTAAAAACAATTCCTCGAATAGCCATTGTTCAAATATCGTTACTGAGTTTATTTCTTGACGAGTTCGGGGTTTTACATTATACAGTAGTTGTAGTTGAACTAAATTTGAACACTCATTGAACAATTAGGTTTATTGATATTAAAATAATTATTTGTTCCCCTTGTCGGTATGTTCTGTTAGAATTCACTAAAGTCATAGTAAGCCTACAGAAAAACGCTAAATAAAATATTTAATTATTCTTATCATGGCCATGGGCAAGGAGATTATTTGAGACTCAAAGTAACATTATTACCGGTACAATCACAATTCAATTTTGTCTTCAATATTTCTTAGATACGACTGACATATTTGTGAGTATTCAATGAGAATATACTCTCAATTCCGTCCCTGGAGATTAAAGGAAATATTTTATTGTCTGTGAGGAGATGTATACCACGATAGTAAGTAGCGCAGGTCGTAACCAATCTGACAATATTGCCGGAATTGCTTCTCGTGTCATCTTCAATGTATCTTATAATCAATAAGCATAAAATACGATTTATTACTTCAGAAGCATACGTGTGGTGTATTTGATTCTTTTTAATTTGATTTAAGCACAATATATTTATCTTCGATTTCCTATAGACGTACAGATAATATTTATATGTGTTTCTTATTTATAAGAAGCTGTTTTATTAAATGATCGAAAGTGTATTTGTAAATACAATCTGAAACAAATAGCATTGTAAAACAATTGTATGTGTTATATATAATGACATAAAACTGATATAGCATTGGAACTAGTTACACTATCTATGCTTGAATATTATAGATGTACATAACCATGCATTTGAATAATAGTTTATGCCAATATAAAATGTCTAGATTTCGGTAAAGGTGTATTTAGTTAGCATTGATGACATGGTGTTTAGGCCCTAACTCTATTATTGAACGTGTAAGTAGTGTATATGTATAGCTAAAGAACACTATATTGTTGTCTAATTATGTCTCTCTTGTTAGGGATATTTGGAAATACGTTTATCTACTTTTTAAAATCCTCATATTCACATTACAAAAGCAAGAAATAATTATCAATAATTATTACAATTAATCAAATAATTATACACACGTTATTAACATATCTGCACATTATTAGTAACAAAACTCACATATTGATTATTAATTATTTTACTGATTCACTTTATTAACTACTTTTTAAATTATTAATCCGATTGATGATAGAACAAATATGTTTATTGAAGATTACAACTATTATTGATACATGCATACCTACTATGTGTGTTGAGATAATAGCGAAATTGATAGCATAAAAATACTAGCAACATAAGCCGTGAACATATAGCACCAATATTTGAATATACGTGCCATCATGATAATATGATACAGACATTATTACCTATGCAATTCATAACCGGATTTAACACAGGGGGCGATATAGGAAGTTAGCTGGTGGGGTAGACTTACCTCTACAGAGAGAAGAATCCAGGTGATTGGACTCGTCTTTGTTGACAACGGGTGATGGACTTCGGGACCGTGATTCCATGGAAGTTAAAATCCGGTCCATGGAAAACTTGACGGGTGTGTTCTGGTAATAGTTCTGGTTAATACTGCAATCCAGAGCGGAGATCTGTTCCGAGTGGGGCGACACCACCCCGGACACCACCCCGGCCAGGTGGCTGGCATAGTGGGGGTAGCCTTGTAACGCCGAGAGGGTGGCATAGGTATGAGGATAAGACGCTTCCAGTAAATTCATCTGCGCGTTCAAATTTTGAAAATTAAAGTGGTGACCGATATTGGTCAACATTGCACACTAGGGGGGATTCTTTGAGATTGACGATAGCTCCTGCGTCGGCCATCTATGAATGAGAGCAGGGGAACAGTGGGTGCACGCGTTCAGCCAATCGCAGGCCGAGATGAGAGTAGGTGTCGACCAGGGGGCGGGGCTAGTGCTATACCCGCCTGGAGGTAGAGGCGACGAGAAACCATATGATAGCTGTAAATAAAGACGAACGGAGAGGTGACATTTGATTAATGTGACGTTAACATTTTGCCCGTAATGAACACATCGGCTCCTTGTAGCCCCTGGCTCACGGTCCTGATTAATAGATTTTATACACTATTCTCAGATCGATTCCAGGATTCGAAATGAACAACATCATCTACATTGTCACCAGTTGTCAAATGGAAAATACACTCTATTTAACGATTAACTTGGTTAACAATTTTAGTGATATTTATATTAGAAAGTTATAAATTGTTTGCGGCTCGGCAAGTAAGTACGCGTGTTTTTCAGGGCGGGGTCGGAGGTATCTGGCGATGAGAGAATACATGGCGGAAGTACAGCCAGGAGTGGGAGAAGAAAAACATTTCTGTATCATCGACTGCCTACAGCTACAGCAGAATACAGACGAAAAGAGTGGCGCCTACAACCAGTAAACAATTGTTTAAAAGCGTGGAACCCATCTCTGGCGCGCTGCCTCTGTACTCTACCTTCAGCTCCTTCCAGGAACGCTATCATATTTTCTGCGATGGCGCGGAACAAATCCCGGTCTTTATACAATGTTTAAAGGTTAATTGAATATTGTTTACAAATCATGAATTGCCTCGGTCGCAAACTAAGAAAGCTTTCACATTTATTTGGTAATGTGGCCCTGCCCTTCACCTAGGAAGCCAAACCCTGTGTAGTTAGGTGTAGCGCTGAACAGCCATGTTGATGGCAGGCACTTGAAAGCCAACTTCAGACTAAATACCCTAAGGGTAAACTGACAAATTGCCTGAAATGCGTGGAAGTAAGTGAAAGAGCATCAGAGTTGTAATGAGAAAGGAAATAACTAAAAAAGATCTCTCTGGAAATTCTTTCTGTCAATTTGACTTGGAAACCATTAAGAAATCCTTCTGTCCAGATTGAAACCATACACCACCCACCATTCCATGCTTTAGCAGTCTTCAATAATTTAAACGATTTGCGAATTGTGTAAATCTAGCCCGTGTATTGCAATTGTTCCAAATGGTTAAATCTACGTGAAGATTCCTTTCCCTGAGGAAATTGAAACTGTGTTGTATTGTAGGCAGCCCAGGCCGCGTTACCTCGTGTGCCCGGCGCAAGCTATTAGCACGTGCATGGCTTGACAACCTTCTGACGTTAGAAGCCCCTTAGAATCAACTCACTCTCCTTAAACATTTTTGTTTCGTGAAAAGGCGATTTTCTCTGATTCTACAGGGAATAACATTGCCAAATCGCGGAATTAATATTGAAGTTGTGAGCGGCCTAACAAGACCGTACGACGTTAATACGACACAACCCATTTTGTTTTTAACATGGAATCTGATTCGTGATCCAACCCATTTATGTCAGTTTTAACATTTGATTTCCTAGGAATCTATCACTGCGTCACTAATGACATTTGTTGTTTTCAGGGCGGCCCAGGCAAATTCGCTAAACCTGCGTCATATTAATACTGAGAAAACGTTTGGTTTCCTGTATAAATCAAAGAAACACGCCCACACATATACGTACATTATTATAGAATATTTTGTTTGCTTATAGAAATTACGTGTGAACAATACATTATGCATCAAATAATGTCAACGATGATATTTTTTTAACCATGAACATAGCACGTTTAATGATGGCATTAGCTGGTGGTGGTGTGTGTGTGCGTGTGTGTGTGTGTGTGTGTGTGTGTGTGTGTGTGTGTGTGTGTGTGTGTGTGCGCGCGCTTGCGTGCGTGCGTGCGCGTGTGCGTGTGTGTATGTAAGGGGGGGGGGAAGAATTTTGCGCATGTCATTTTTGTCGCTAAATGCAGTTATATTTGCATCACAAGCTGCAGTAGAAATTGGTAGACATTGCTGCTTTTGCTGGGTAACGTAAATTACTTTGGTTCCTTTGCCATTAACTGTTCTGGAACACCTAGTTGGCAGATCAGGGACCATGGAATACCCAGTTGGCAGATCAGGGGTCATGGAACACCCAGCTAATCAGAGACCATGCATGGAACACCCAGTTGGCAAATCAGAGACCATGGAACATCCAGTTGACATATCAGAGACCATGGAACACCCAGTTGGCAGATCAGAGACCATGGAACACCCAGTTGGCAAATCAGAGACCATAGAACATCCAGTTGGCAGATCAGAGAACATGGAACACCAATGCAGTTGGCAGATCAGTGACCATACACACTTCTTTGAATGTATACATTGCAGGGTTCTACTTTCATCATTTGCATTGACACAATTCCATTTTTATAACATGTTGTTACCTACGTCTATCCAACCCTCAGATTTAACCGTCCGGAACAGCATTGACGTGTGTATATGTTCCTTTAATATTTGTATTTATGAATAGTTTATTTATGTTCCTGTATGTTTTACGATGTTTTAAACGTTTCATTATTTAATGGAACATCCCATACTGTGTGTGAACAGTTTCTATATACAATATACATATAATGAGAGCGTTTGCCCATCCAGTTACCATATTTATTATCAATTTTAAAACTATTAAATATGTTTTAATAATATTTGTGGAGACAGAAAGTGAAATATTAATTACATATAAATTGGTTTTCTTTGTAGCTGGAGATGTGCACGTTGTGTACCAAAGCCGACCGTCACCTGATCGAATTCAAAGTCCATTCTAAGCTATCTAGACAACCAGCACCTGATATTCAAACTGCAATAAAACCGCCTTCTTTTTGCGCATGACATGCTGAATCATTATTATAGGTAATACATTTGTAAAGGCAGATGGAAGAGCATATTTCAATATAAGACAAATTAGTGTTTTACTTAAAATGAATCAAAGGTAATTATTGTCAACTGCAAAATATATTACATTGTACACGTAGAAATGACAATGTATAGCGTCATTATGTAGGGCAGGGCGTGGCAACGCTATGCACAGAGCAATTCTCATTGCGAGAACAAAATTCGTATACAATGAATAACACTAATTTATTTAAATACCTAGTGTTAAGTAACATTTAATCAAACCTTTTTTGAAAATTAATTATCTTTGGATTATTTTCTTTATATGTTGTTTGTATTACATGTGTGCACACCGTATCCATGATGCACGTTACTATTTTCATTATAATTTTCTCAAGATTTGCACATAATCAAAGTAGACAGGTGTCTGTAACGATGATAACATCGATGTCATGATGTATTTCGTGATGTCCAAATGTCAAATACATAATCATAAGATGAAATCTGGAAATCAGGAAGACGGTATCTTGCAATAAATATGTCCAGCTCCACGAGGCAGATTTCTGGACAGCTCGGACCACAAGTGGACATCATGACGTCACCGTGTCTTGACCCTAATCCCCAGAACAAGAGGTGACATTACATGACCTTGGGGACATGTACAGGTACTAATTGCGTGACAGCATTCAACAATACATCATTATTGCCTTTGACAAATCATATGTCATTTGCTGATGCGTTTACAATTGACAGTTATCGGTACAGTTATCTCTCATATAGTCATAATTTCATTTTTGATTCTCTTTTTGGGGGTATATATTGAGCCATCAATTCGATCGAAATCCGAACAAAGCAATAACAATTGTAATATCTGCTTCTATCTTGAATTATAGGAGTCATTCTCAAAAGATGCCACATTTTGGTGACATTATAGCATGCCTTTCCTGTCACGATACGTTTTCTGTTTTAGATAAAATTGCATCTATCCATCTTCCAGCATTCCAATTGAGGTACATTTGTGGTCTAGATATAACACATTAACATAAACGACCTACACTTTATATTTACGTAGAACTATAACGAAAGTTACTGTTATTTATGAGACTGTTACTGTAAAAATATATCAAGAGATAATATTCTGTAAATTAATTAATGGTCCCTATGTCAAAAATGTTAATAATTGTATAGGCCTGGGACAGAAAAAGTGGCATCTTTTGAGAATGACTCATATATTAACTATTTCATGAAACTGTATTGAATGTACCGTATATACTAGTAGTTGGTATGGCGTAATACTCAGTAATTTGCATGTGTATAAAATAGTATAAAAATCAAACCAATGTAGAAAATGTTCTTTGGTATTTCGTAACACACCGTGATAACACACAGTGCTATGCCGAAACACATAGTGATACGCATGTGTGTACAATATTATAAAAGTAAAAGCAATGTTAAAAAGTGATGAACTCGACAACCTTAAGACTAATGCTGTAAGCGACGTCGTGATGCATGTATGGGACCTGCGTGGACTATTGTATTTATACATTTAACTTCATATGAAATTGGATTAAGTTACTGTAACAAAATACACGTGCACTTTACATATATTTGATAACGATATCGCAACCATAGATATTCGAAACAGGACACGGATAGATATACCCTAATTTCAGATGACAGGGTGACATGCGTTAATAATGATTGTAACCCCATAAGCCACTTTCTAATACTACTCGAGCTACGATTATATTAGATAAGAGTTGATTAAATGGTGAATATACTTGTATAATTAAACTGTTACGTGTTACGCACTTTTGCCATAATACCGTAATGCTTATTTTCAAAATGCCATTTCTTACCATTGTAGGCACTATTGCAAAATCTAGCAATCAATCGATACTGATACCAAATTAGTATCAACAGATAGCATGCTTCACGATGTCACAAAAACACATAATTTATTTACGAAACAGATATTATAAAAGTAGTGTACGTCTTATTTTTCAGTAAAACAAGTAATAGCAAATAGTTTAGAGGTGACAACCAATTTACCAATAGTATATAAGAAACCACTTGATAGTATAGTTGATAACAAATATATTAGAACTCAGACCATACATCATGTACCTAATATGAGTAAATTGGTGATATATTTTAGTATGAAAAAAAATAGTTTACCAATCTGTGAATATCATGTAACTACATACGTAGTTTAAGATTGGATAATTGCATGACAATGTATTATCTCCCTGGAGGACCAATTCCAGTTTTGAAAAGGAATCCATTAATTATAATATTAGTTGTGTTAAATTCAGCCAGATTTACCTTCAATATAAAGAAAACCGTCCTCATTGATCAGGATTGGATGGCCGTGTTAGTGATACGTTAATGGGGTTATAAAAGTGTTCATTAAATCAACATACGTATTATTATTACATTGACAGTAATTTATACTATTTTGAACCTGTGTTAGCGAGGTAGCATGGGTCATTAAAGGATAGTAGTTAAAAAATCGCGATTATCATATTTTTTTCAGCTGTGAAATGATTGAAATAGTTCGAAGATATATTTGTTTAAATATCAATTTTTCGGTAACGAATAATTGTAAGAAATGTAAACCAGAATATTAAAATTAATGTTGACAATGGTAAGAATGTTTTCGTATAATTCATATCCGTGCTATACGAAATACATTCCTAATTATATTTAATGTTTAGTGAAAAAGTAAATCATATATTGCAACATATAAACCACTAACTATTTCCTAGTTACATTCAATTAAATTAACATATGATCTTTTACTTCCACTAGTCTTTTTCCCCATTCTCTTAAATTACCCGGTGCCATCGCACCTCGACTTGCAG
>JAVCKZ010082924.1:0-12490 GCA_034780755.1 Lepetodrilus elevatus
TTCGTTTTATATATCTATTTTCAACATATATAATTGATTAGAAGCAACTTGTTCTGGCACCGAAGAAATCCTTTAATCCAAATATAGTCACAATAATAAAAAATAGGCAAAATAAACGAGTTATATAATGTCATAAGGCTTTTTCTTTGTAACCGATATTTTCTTTGTAACCGAGTGCGTTATTACATTTACCGTGTGTTACTAACATTTGCCCATGCGTTATTAATCACTCGTCAAATCCATTACTTATTAAGTATATACATATTATTATTTGTATACAAGGTTTATTTGTGTATTTTTGTCGTGATATATGACAGTTAACACACAGCTCTCGGGCGTTACTGGCATGTAATGCACTCCGTTTAAGGAATTGCTCCTCGGGCTGTGCCCTTGGGCTACTTCCTTCAACGTTGTGCATTACATACCGTAACACCCTCGGGTCGTGTGTTAACCATCACGTAACTCCTATCTTGTAGCGCTATTGTTCTGTGGAATGGGTGCCAGGACTAAATTCAGTACATTAAGTCATTAACCCTCTCCCTGCTGGGTTAGACAAAGATACAGCTCTTTAGAGCTTGCCTTCAGCATGGAGAGAGTTAAACAAAACAATTATTTACTGTAAATATTTACAAATATATTATATGTACATGTATCTATCTTTTTTTTTCTTCCATCCCCATCTTTTCTTTAACTTTTCTCTTGGAGCGGTTTTCATTTAAGTGCTATTAATTTGTAACCTATCCATTTTGTCTTCAATAAAATATGTTTAAACTAAAACGTGTTACGACCTGGAACTGGGAAAAAAAATAATTTAACATTTCCAGACCCTAAAAATATAACTTAATTTATTCAAATATTTTAATACTTTTTTTATTTAATCATCCATTCATGTCCCAAATTGTATAAACACCAATCATTTTCAATTTTCATTATTTTTCTAATAATTTGAACAGCTACGAAATTATTTATTTCTTCTGTTTGAATTATTAGGGTTATTACCGTACTTTTTTATCAGATCATTTATTTACGTTTAACTCCCAATGACAATTGCTGCAGCGTACTCACAAATCATGTCACACAATACAGTACAGTTGATAGGGCTGGCTATCAATACAGATATGAAAGATTGATGATGGTCGGCTCCAAATTGATCAATTATTGATAAATAGCTGACAAATCAGTTCCGAAGGAATATTTCCCTGATTATCTCTTGAGAAAAATCCATATTTGGATATACAAGATCAAAATATTGGAAAATACCGGTACTAGACCTGACAAGCCTGCTATCTGTTAATCCTGCATCATTTCCATGATAACTTTATAGATGTTATTGTGTCATCGTCATGACAACTTGCTGACTGTATGTTGTTATTATTCAGCAAAAGTTGCGGCAGGAGCACGGGACGACGAACCGGACGCCATTGCTGGCTGTCGCTGAGAGTGCATACAGGTTCTTACTTGGCGCCATCGCAGGAGGTTAGAGTTACCTCCCCATTGTTTGGTCTATAAATATGTCTTTGGTAATGTTGGGATGTATTACTACACTGTGTATTAGCTTTAGATATTTTTTGGGTGTATAAACAAATATTTTAAAGATTTCCTGAGATTACCAGTCATGGTAATTTTTGGGGGGTTTACGGGTCAATTTATTTGCCGTGAGTCTGACTTGAGGCCCAGACCCCAGTCTTATTTTCCGCTGAAATCGCAGTTTTCTGTTGCTATTCCTGGGTTAGTGCTGATTGGTCAATATTTCACAATGTGAATGCTGATTGGCTAATATTTCACGATGCGAGTGCTGATTGGTCTGTTTTGTGCAGCGGTGGGCGCGACGGCAGTGTACCCCATCGATCTGGTGAAGACGCGGATGCAGAACCAGCGGTCGGGAACGTTTGTGGGGGAGCTGATGTACAAGAACAGCATAGACTGCGCCAAGAAGGTGATCCGACACGAGGGCGTCATGGGACTGTACCGCGGCCTGGTCCCGCAGCTGGTGGGCGTCGCCCCGGAGAAAGCCATCAAGTTGTCTGTGAGTGTCCGCCTTTTAGTGTCTGTTCATGGGTATTTGTCTGGGAGAGTTAGTGTGTCTGGGAGTTTCTGTTTGTAAAGGTGCATACTAGAGCGGGTTTTCCCCCTCACAGCTTCTTATGAAAATACATTCCCAGACGGTTTAAGTGTGACTAGTTCATACATTTTCATGCACCTTTAGTTCGCGAGTGTCTCTCCGTGAGTGAGTGTGTGTTCCTGAGTGTCGGTTCTGATTGTACTGAACTGTTTCCACAGATGAATGATCTGATGCGAGACAAACTCTCCAACCCGGACGGCAGTATCCCTCTGTGGGCGGAGATGGTTGCCGGGGGCTGCGTAAGTAGAATGTTCCAGCCTTGTATCATCTGCCATAAAATCCTAAGTATTATAGTTGATGACAGTCCAATAGGTTCTCCTGCGTTTTATGACTGATTAATAATCTTGAAAACAATTTTAAATCCCAATTTAAGCCACAAAAATAGTCTATGCACCAACAAAAATTGTTCTAAAAAATTGTTTAATTTTAATTTTATTATTTCTAAGCCCCAATTCAAACTTGTTCTCGCTCAAAATAAGTTCTATAATATGAATAATTTTATTCTTTTCTTTCTCTGCCAGGCTGGAGGGTCACAGGTCATGTTTACAAATCCGCTGGAAATCGTGAAGATCCGCCTCCAGGTTGCCGGGGAGATTGTCGCCAAGACGAAGGTTGGCGCCATCAGCGTCATCAAAGACCTGGGATTCTTCGGCCTCTACAAGGTCAGTTGCCAAGGATACCTGACTTACCGCAACATTCAGCGCTACGAATGTTGCGGGTTTCCTCATGCACTAAACTGACAAGCCGTGATACATGTAAAGAATCACGAAAGCTGCTCTAAATCCAAAATAGAAAAGTGTTATTTAAAAATGGACATTTTATTATATGTTTTCCTGCAGGTTAAATGTTGCTTTTGTTCCGTTTCAGGGAGCCAAGGCCTGTTTTATCCGAGATATCCCGTTCTCCGCAATCTACTTTCCAGCTTATGCTCATTGCAAACAATTATTTGCTGACGAAAATGGTTACAACTCTCCGCAAACGTTGCTGCTTTCGGCAACAATGGCTGGTGAGTTTATTGTGTACCGCACACGGTCCTGGTCCTACGAAGGGTGTAACTGTAGTATGCTCGTAGTCCCAAGGATTGTAGTGCTTCCAGCGTCGTAACTCTGTATCATGAATAGCGAGTTGTGACTCCAAGCTGTGATAGCCGACTCTTTGCCACCATCTTGTTTGCGCTAGAAGTCTGCAAAGCATTTCTTTCATCAGTGTTAGAACTTAACTTTAAAACATACTCGCCCGAATAATGATATAAATAACAAAACATGAAATATTTACTCGCCCGTAGGATACCTTTAACATTAGGAGAAATGGATTGGGCCGCCGGGTGAGTGGGAACTTCTATCCCTGTTTCATGGTTTCAGGAGAGACAGCTTAGAACGGTTGAAAGGGATATCCATCTAGATCTACTTTAATTTAAAGATGATGTTCTTGTCATTTATTTTCTTTAATAGTTTAAATATGGTCACAATGTTGCTTCCAACTCTTCTACAGACTTGTGCATATTTTCTCTACTGTTGACATTATTTTCTCAGGAATGCCTGCCGCGTTCTTCCCGACCCCCGCAGACGTGATCAAGACGAGGCTGCAGGTGCAATCACGGAGCGGCCAGACCACGTACAATGGCGTCATCGACTGCACCAAGAAGATCTTGAAGGAGGAGGGGTGGGGGGCGTTCTGGAAGGGTGCTCCAGGTAACCAGCACTGTCTTCGTCGCTGTCGCAATAGTCACATGCATTGACGTTTCTCGTGTAATTAGCAGCGGTGGCATTCACCATTAACCCCTTATGGTTTTAATGTATATATATATTTAATTTTTTAATATTTTTAATACTTCATTTATTTATTTTTGTATATATTTAGTAATTGCTATTTTATCGAAATTCTGTTCCGAGTAATTTGTTCTGTAATATTCTCATATTTATTTTTTATACAAATGTAAAATTCTGTTGGAGTCCTTCAAACTGAGAACTGCTTGTTTCAGCGCGAGTGTTGCGGTCCTCGCCTCAGTTTGGCGTCACACTCCTGACTTACGAATTACTGCAGCGATCTCTGTATATCGACTTTGGTGGAAGGTGAGAGGCAGTTTTCATATACCATTGTCGCCAACCATTGAGACTGCTTGATTAGATTTATTGCAAGTCAATTATCCAAAAATTGACGGTCTGAATACTATTTTCTTTTGTGTGACCATCCTGGATTGAGATGTGCATACATTTTATTGAACCTTTTTATAATTCATCAGGAATATATCAGATTTTGTGAACACTGTTAACGACACCTCCGACATTTGTAAATATTTGCGTGTTTACCTTGCAGACGACCGGAGGGCTCGGAGGCCAAGACGGTGCATTTGGAGGAAGTCATGTCACGGAACCCCGATCATATAGGAGGATACCGTCTGGCAAAGGCCACCTTCGACAGCATCGAGTCGCAGTTTGGACTGTGTTTACCAAAGTTCCGCAGTCGAGACACACCGTCGCAGTAAAAAACAACCATACACAATGTAGTTACAATATCTAAAGTGAGAGGTTTTGCCTAGACAGACGCCAGTAGACAGGATGGACAGAGCTCGGAGAGACGCGACTGGACTGACAAAGACATCGGACTGTCCGAGAATGTTTAGGATACAGCCCAGTCCAAGAGAAGAGAAGAAACTAGCTGCAAGCCTTTAGAGAGTGGATGCCAATTATGTAACTGTGATATTTGTTGCGTCTAATTGACTTTTATTAACCAGGTATTCTGTCAAAACGTGAGGTACGTTGTCAACTCGGTCATTTTCAATGATCGTCCACAGAAACCTCACAATCCAGTTGTCTCACTGTCAGTGCTACTTAGTTGTGGAAATGGTTTTGTAGTTTGTAGTTTGCTTGGTTTAAGAAACTATGAGGCCCATGTCTTGGCCTGTTGCTATTGTCCATCTCGGAATACTCCCAGTGGTGAGTTCGGCAAACTGCCAGACTTCCTCTGCATCGGAGTATACCCTACATAGGAACAGTCGCAGTGTCCAGAAATATGGAATTGTGAGTGAGTTAATAGTGGTATTTATTTTTGGCCAAACTAGCTAGATTTGGCGTGTCCAATTTAAGGTATTTCTGGCGGCTAGATTGCTTCATTTGCAAACCAACCGGCAAATTTCCAGCCGACTTGCGCCGCTTTCACCGGTATCTGGCGACCGACACATTTCGGCTGGAGGGAAGTCAGCCGGGTTGCTTTATTTGCACTTTCACCGTCATACTCTCGAAACCTTTAAAACGGCTAGAAGCTTTCTGACAAATAAAGCAGCCCTACTGGCTCTCAAACACTGTCACTATGCTCACAATGTCTTCCGATATTGAATTCCTCGTATATTTAGTCTTAATTCATTTTAGCGATTATTAGTTGACTGTCAAAACGATCTCCATTAGAATATTTGACAAATGTATGGGTTCACCCGCTTGTCTTTACGTATCCGTTGGTTGTTCATGGGCAGGTTGTCGGTATTTTGTCAGATACCAGCTCAAATTTAACATTTGTGAGGTTTATAAAAAAAAAGTGAATATGATTTATGGCAAACAAATTATGTCAATACTAATAATGTTGTCAAATTTTCCATGAATTTCCTTTTCAACAATCAAGATTTATATTCAACAATTTGGCAGATTCACGAATCACAGAATGAAATTGCATGAAACACTCACTCACTGTACCCAATCTATATATCAAAACCACCCCATCCACCCAAACCACCCATAACTTTACAACCCCACCCCCTATCTTCACTGTGGAGTTGACACGGCTCAGGGACAATTCCTAAATGTTTAAAACCTTTGGCATCATGTTGACCAGATTCTGGAATAGATTTAGCATCTTCAATTAACCTTTGCTGTGTTGAAAGACAACTGCAGGTGCCCTGATATAAAAGCGTCGTAGTTAATCTGACAGGGACGGGGTTAAAACTTTTTACTTCCCTTGTTGCTCACCCATCTTTATTCTTGCCAAACGCTTGCCTCAGCAGGAGGAAGTTGCCACGGTGATAGTAATCTTTTGATCAGTCTAATGTTCCAAAGAAGATGCTCAGGGACCGGGCCGACTTATTGTATTGACATAGATTACACTCGTGTTCCTCCTTTAAGCCAGACGGTTGAACTCTAGTTAGCGATGTTGTACCACCACAGAATCTTATGAGATTGTAATAAGATAATTGTCTCAAAACAACTTGGATAATGATCTTTCTCTGGTTTTAGTCGGGGATGGAAATTTTGAGTACTACTAATCCTTTTTTAAGTATAAAATAATACTCAATGTTTGAAATAAGAATATTCTATATTTAATATATGTAATACCTGATGTTATCTGCTATGGTAATATCTCATGTATTATAAATACAAAAAAAAACATGTAATATACAATCAGCAAAATCAGTTAAGAGCCACTAGTTATATCGGACATACAAAATCAGCTTAATATTATATTAACAAGAAATGCTTCACAAAGGCCTACACGCTCCAGGTGCTCGTCAAGAATTTGCCTGGAAATTGGAAGAACAAGAACACCATTCCTGAAGTCAACTTTTGAAATTTAGTAGAACGCTTCCGACAAAATGTATGCTGGCCCTTAATTTATTTTGCTGAGTATATTCAGGAGGTGAGAGCAATGCCGCTAATGTTCCGCATTCTGTCGGAAAACTGGCTGGTGTTTGTCTGTTCTATGCATTGTTGGAATTGTTAACGAATTATTATTATTTAGCTCACTGTGGTAGCTGTTGAGCTGGTATGTCATGCAGTGTCAGAACCAGTTCAATATACTTCATTTGTCTCTGAAGAATCCACAGGTGTTCTAGAAAAGCCTGTTAATGTGATAACGTGTGGCAGCAATTGTAGATAGTTTTAAACTTATCGTGTAAATATCGGCAAAGCGACTTTGCTCGCTTTTAATATTATCCAATTTTACTGAGAGAGAGAGAGAAAAGTAATATTTTATGAATTCTTCAATAACAGTTGAAAATAACTGATGTTCCAAAGTAGTCATCATCAATAATTCACTCGTTTCAGAGAACTGCTCCAAGCACTGCCACAATCAAACCACACAGAATTTAGTGGAAGCACAGTGGTGGGTTGTCGGACTGTGGAAATGGGAAAGTCATGATTTAAAACTTGTCGCAAATGGGTGAAAGATTCCTGCAGCAACGTTAAATTCCATATTCACTCACTCGCTGAGTTCAAACCTATCTTGGTGGCCTGGCATCATCATCCACAGAAACTACATAGTGATGTGGTCGCGATGTTATTCACCATCCGCACTTCAGCAAGGCAATAATCGGCCTTGGTTTGTTGGTACCAGACAGTGCAAGGTTACTGCAACAGTATGACCCACAAATGTTGCATGTTTTCTCTTGCTGTAAGCTGTCGTCGTGTATGGGTGAAATATAATATTCCCACGGTGCCAAAATGAGCGCAAATGGTTGAAAGATTGCCGCAGCGACATTAAACTCCATTATCACTCGCTCACTATAGTGTAAAACCATAAAACTCTCGCTGTAAACTATCTACGATTTGAGTCAAAGCAATTTGAAATCTGCTATGAATCTTCAAAAATGGAACAGTTTTCTAAAACCAGATGAGCAACCTCCTAAATCCTGCTGTTTTCTGTCCTGTGTTCTAATTGTTTGTTACAAGCATCCAAGCTATTTCTGTTGATATTATTATTGTGTATATGTGTGTGCGTGCGTGTGTACACAAAGCTGTGGAATTTTGTGATCGTTTGATCTCAAGGCCATGTTACCATACTGTACATATAGAGACCCACTGGATATATATGTACGGTATATTTTAAAACTTTTGATATTTTAATACGAAATGTGTACATACATGTACGTACCTTCTTCCTATACCTATTCAGAGTACGACTTGTCAATATTTATTGGTTGTATTGGGCATTTCTATTTAAAAACCACTGTAAAATGTCCAGTTAGTAACTGTTACTGGAACACCAATGTACTTTCTGCTAGTCTGCACTACTGTCTGTGATCTGTTCTAAGTAAAATTAAATCTTTGTATCTGGCACGATTTGACGCCCAAGATCTAGAGAATCTCAAGTAAGAACTCATCATGGTGACCTCTCATGTGATGCAATGGGAAGCAAATGAATAACCAATCAAATTTTGCGCAATATCCGATGACAAGCTGTCTGATTGGGTAATACCAGGGGTGGAAACAAGTCGCGGAGATCAAAGCTTAGACTGGGTATGGTCAGATCTTAGTGTGCCAGAACTGAACCAAGATTTAATTTTAGTTGGGTTGCTATGTTTCTTGACCTAAATCGTGTGTCCGATTTGCAGGTTAGTTATTTGTATTAACCTTCTCACTGCTGGAGGCCACTGGTGATCAGTGAGTGTCATTCAACCAGCAGGGAGGGGGTTAGCACAAAGTACAGTAGACCTTGCATACAACGTACATATTGGGACCGGCTTATTTTTTTTTGTTATATGCAAAGTCCCTTATACCCGTAATTAGCGTTAGACGGAACTGTGACTTCCAGATTCAGTACGTTATAGACGAGTGTTGGTTTATGCGAGGCCGTTATATGCCAGGTCTACTGTATTTATTTCTTATGTTTCCACTTGACCCTTTATCTCCCATGTCTCTCCGGTGTCAGTTGACATTTGCTAGGTTACTGTGACATATCTATGATTTTTTTTAAAGATTTTAGATGGCTGGATAATAATAACCACATGTGAATAGGTGCACACATTCTAAGGGTAGAATTTTATTCAGGCTGCATTGATATTCACACACTTATCTTCTGAGCAATCCCAATGGCTGCTACCTGTAAGGATTATGATACATTTTTATAATTTTATTCCAATTTGTCCCCAGATCAAATAATTTGTATTCAAAGTATTTATCTTTGTAAATATGTATTCTTAAATTCCTCTTGAACTACTTAGTATATACTTGTTGGATACAATATCAATGTAATTATGTTAAAGAGACACGGATGTACCTTTGTGTTCAGGATCCTAGTTAGTGTCTGTCCACTTCATCATTCTAGGATTAAATTTTAAAAAGTAATTTTGTCTCCAGTGGTTGAAAGATTCCTGCAGCGATGTTAAACTCTATAATCACACGTGTGCTAAAAAAAAGTAATTATTTTGAACATATCAATGTGAATTAATTATTTGTTTTCCCAGCCATTGCAAATATTTTTGTTTGAATTATTAAGTTTTTTAGTTTGAATCTCGTTTTTATTGACAATACTCTCAAGAGATTGTTAGACTCAATGTTGCAGTGATTGTGCTTCGCAGCTTACTCAAATTACAATCTCTTTCAAATAGTTTGTATCATTTGCATATCGGAGAAAAGAACAGATTTATAAAATATGTTCTTGCTTTTTTCTACCCATACTATTTAATAATGATTCATGCTATGATATATTTAAATAATTAAGTCAGTTTTATAATGTCATTGTGTAATATGTTTTTATTTGTTCCATTCATGTTTTCAAAATGCAACTCAATTTATCTATATTTGAACTTATGCTTTTGCAGTTCTTGTATGAGATTTGATTTTAATATTCTGTCGTCACTAGTTCAGACGCAGATGTACACTTCTTTTCTGTGTGTTCATATTTACATCGAAAACCATCTCGTTTCCTGAACAGAATTTTAAACTAGTCTAAAATTCTACCATTTTTCTGTATGCATTTTTGAAAGATTATTGAATGTTTTCTTTGACCTATTATTTATGGCTTTATCTGATCAAAGAAACAAATGTTACAATTAACCCATATTGATCATGTTATGAGAACACTAATTCAGAATTTTATTTTATTTTGGATGTGCCATTATTTATTATTTATAGATACTGTAAAGAATTTGTATATTTGTCCAAATATATTTGTACAGAGATTGTCTACAAATTATTCAGTTTTCTTCTTCTCCGGGACAACAGTAGAGGCCGTTGGGGGTCGTTTACTCTGGTAGGTTTTTATGTGTGAACCGAGAACAAATGGTATATATTGTCTATTTGATCTGGTTTTAGTTCATTTGGTTCTCTGTAGATAGTTGAGTGAACAATGATCTATTAACTATTCTATATATTCCCTCCATCATTTTTCATACAACACAGTGGGAAATTGTACACAAAATACAAGCGCCTTTGAGCCTTTTAAAACTGAATTTCGGCCCTATACAATGTATTATTATTATTATTATTATTATTACTACTTTTCTTACTTTCCACCTCAAGAGTTTTAAGAAACGTCAAGGTTGTTTGTACTGGTGACCTTTTGTGAACTCTGCATCTGGCCAATCGGATAATTTCTTGTCAACATCTGTTTCCAGTAAGAAATGGTAGACCTACATGTATAATGAAAGTAGATCAAGATAACCTGTTCATAGCAAACCACTGATGCCTCTGACATCGGCAGTGGCTTGTTTGTTTCTAGACTACTATCTATCTGTGTCTTATCCTCACATAAGTGTGTCAGAGTTCACGAAAGGTCGTTATCTAGAACGTATGGATAACTGTCTTTACATCATTGTGCTGAAGAGTATCGCCAATGACCCATATTTAATTGTAATTACTAATTAGTTTTGCTATACCGTACTGTATTTGAAATAATTTGCTATTGAATGATCAACTAACACTACTATTCAGGGTCTCTTTCACAGAGCTCTCTTAGCCGCTAAGAGACCATGGCACTCTCTTAACAATGGATTAGCTATCGGCAAAGAGAGCTCTGTGAAACGATACCCTGGGTCATAACTTTAGGAGGCCGTCGAGAAACGGGGACCAGATGTCTAACCAACAAACTGTCTCGGTATACTATGTCAATTCCTATGTGTTGAAGGGTAGAACACACATTATTTCACCCGCTAGTCTCAATGTTGCTAGGCAATTGAAGTCTACCACAGTATACTCGTTATATATACGGACACGTATTTTCTACCACATGATACTCGGTGTGTATGTCTACCACATCACTACCACATAATTAGCTACCACAGTATACTTGTTATTCATATGAATTATCTACCACGGTATAATATCAGTATTCTCGCTATGCATATGCAGTGTTTACCAGGTATACAGTATACATAAGCATTATCTACCACAGTATAATATGAGTATACTCTACATATGTAGTGTCTACCAGGTATATTTACAGTATACATAGGTATACGGTCTACCAGAGAACAGAACAGAGTTTATTCTCATGAAAAATCACGTGTGATATAATGAGAAAACAATGAAATACATACAATATTTACATGAATAAGTATTGAACATATAGTGCATATCTACCACAGTATAATATGAGTACTCGCTATGGTACATAAGCTAATAGATGCAGCCACTGCCCACCGCTGTATCCTACACACTAATACATTGTCCTTATCTAAACTAAACAACTGTTGTCTTATTTCTCCAGACTGCCCTTCATACTGTACGTTTCTCTAACAAATGTATACGTTTTTATCTGTGTACCGCACGGCATACTACTCCTCACTGCGATATGGTAAACTTTAGCACACCTGTAGAGTATATTGGGTGTGGTGCACGCGATGTACAGAGTCCTACTCGAGTCAATAATCTTTAAGTGTGGGACAAGTATATATTTTGAATGACGAATTAGTAATGCTACACGATATGGATATTTTTTCTTTGCGTGTATGTGTGTGTTTGCATTATACATAATTCCTGTTGCCCTCCAAAGACTACACTGCTGTAGAGATAATCAGGTATTAGTATATATATATGTAGGGGTCCGCTCGATCCGATTACATCTTGTATATTTGGTTGTCTTTAAGCAGAGATTTTGTATTACAAATTGCACTTTTACCCCCATTCACGCGTGATTTCGTTGGGTTGGATTGTTAGTAGGAGCACTTTGTGTTAACGCTTTAACCGTAGGCGTAGGAATTGGTACGTAAATCGGTATCACACAATATGAAAACCCGCTGTTTTGATTCGTGCAAAATATATTAGAAATAGTAGCTATGTATGCGTCAGGAAGTGCTTATTTCATCTCGTATCGTTTGTCGTTGCAAGATCGCCCAAACAAGTGCTAGTTAGTGTGTGTGTGTGGGTGTGTAGGTAGGTTTTTTTCCTTGTTATGTAGTTTCGCACCGTTCTGTCCCAGTCGACGCTCCCGCTGTTAGTTCTTAGTGTGACTCATTGAATGAAGTCCGAAGTGTGCACATTGAAAGTGTTTTCTTGTTACGAAGGAATATGTATCTATAGTGTTTGCTCTCCAAAGCACCAACCACTGTCTGCACCAATCGTTGCCTGGTTAAAACCGGAAGTATTATGTGTCTGTTGCAACAGTTCCCTGGCACGTTTATCTTATCTTTGAATTCGTATATCTCTTTTACCCTCTCTGCCCCCC
>JAVCKZ010082935.1:0-25885 GCA_034780755.1 Lepetodrilus elevatus
GAGAGCGGATCTCGTAAGCGTATAGCTTTTATCCAATCTCATGACATTTTGGTCAATAAATATGTTTAAACTAAAATAAATTACGAAGTGTTCAATAATCCACATGACGGGGTCTGTAAGGCAGAGAAGGAAAGGCTCATCTTCTGCTCAAGAGGCTCAAGAGGCACGGAATCCTTTCATGAAGATCTCGTATCCACTGAGACCATAGCACTCTCATAGTGATCACTGAACAAGATAAATACAAGAGAGCTATGGTCTCAGTGAAAAAGAAAGAGCTTCATGAAAATATACCCAGTTGACTATAGTACGCCTAGACGTAACAGTCTAGGAAATCAGATACGTCTTCAGAGAGATGTTATTTCACTACATGCATAATGCTAAGCAAATGTACAGGTCCTGAATTATCTTGTACCATGAATTACTGATCCACGTCAGTGACGCAAGGAAAGGTCCATACGGAGGCCAGACACCAAGGCTATACAGCCTGTGAAAGAGACCGATGTGTTAGCGAATTTATAGGTCCTTTTCTATTTCGTATATCGGATGGTTGATTCATTGCAATGGCGTAAGCAGTGGGTCCATAAGGAGGACATATAGGCCGGGAAAGACTGGAGCTGTGTTAGGCAAGAAGGGGGACCGCCACTCGGGTTACTGCTCAAACACGGGAGAGGAGCTGGGTTCACATGGTGTTTGACGGAGTGGGAGGGAGGGGAGGTTCTGGACGTGTCTGGAGGAGCCTCCCGGGAGTCTCCCTGGAGTCTGGTCTCACACTGTAATGCACGGTGGAGACAAACCAACACTGACAAGCCTGCGTTACGTCCAGTACACGTGTGTTCGTCATAGGTGACATAATGCTGACTATTTGATGTTAGTGTATGTGTTTAGGCTCATGTTCTGGAATGATCATGTACTCAACAGCTTAGAAATTGAACAACGGTCGGTCTGAACGTCTTTTAGGCTCTTTTAGATAAGTTCAAAGGAAAACGTCATGTCAATTTTCGAGTATTTAAAAATAGATTTCACTCCTTTCAAAAAGGATGGAACAGGTTCTAAATTTAAGTCCTTTAAACACAAGGTCACTTTCCAAAACAATTAAAAGTAAGCATGTTCTAATTTTCTCTGCCTCGGTACAAGAATGTTTGTTTCAACGACTTTTATAATCCCAAACGAAGGTTGTCAAGAAATCGCCGGTACAACAAAAACCCACCCAATTTTTTAATATGTTTTCGTCGACGTTTGTTTGACTACGTATAGATTTGAAGGTTATGCGTCTGGATGCTGATCTGCGTGGTTGTGTGTCTCGGCTTAGAGTGGATGTCGACGAGGACACACACAGACGGCAGTGCTAAGCTTTCTGCTGTAGTCTCCGTCAACACAGCGTGTATGCGGGGAACCAACAACCTGTAGGCCCTCGGTGCGTTAGGGAAACTCCGGCTGGTCTCCACGAAGACGTCGCAGTCTAAGACGATCGCAAAGTGTAAACCAGAAGCTGATTTCTATATAATAAAGCTTGTCCCGAGATTACTATACTTTTTTAGTACGATTTCATGCTCAAGCTCAGATCTTTATATGGGGGATTTATGAAAAAACTTTTCAGATGAGTATGACATCTTTAGTAATTTCGGTTCAATGTATAACAGTTCCGGGCAAATCACGCTGAACCAGCATGAAAGACAGATACAGCTGAGACTAATAGTTAACACAGCATAGCTCTTACACTAGACTGTCCATACTATTATACTGTAGTCCATGTGAACTGTTGTTCAAGGCGCCTATACTTCTAATAGCTTCTAATAAGCCAGTCTGCATTAGGTCACCATAGTCTTAGCCTGACTTCGGATATAATTCGCATATTTCCAGAACATGCACATGTATGTGTCATATTCTGCGTGTATTTACAAACGCTACGATGGCTTTGTACGAGTGCACCAATGCCTTCTGTATAGATGGTCGTCGGGGCTTCTAATATTGACTTAAAGGCGACTACGACTGTGCTTCTCAGCAATCTCAGGTCCTGAATGTCTGTCAAGTCTTCATCTGAGCTGTGCACGATGTTAAATACATGCTGTGCATGACAGCTGTGAAACATTGCTCCATGCATCGATGTGCGGACTGTTGACTCTGACAGTTGACAATTCATAAATAGGGCAGAAAGTCGACGGCGAGACAAATATTGCTTCAATACATTAACGGTTTCTTGTCCACCTTGCCGGTTTCATTCATATGGTAATGCGCAGGGTAACGGTTATTGAGCCTGACGGGGCCTTCAATATCATACGCAAACAAGCAACTCCGGAAATCAAATATTTTGAATTTGATCAGTGTTCCACAATTCTAAGACGACAATACCAAGGCTATTAAGAGTAGAAGACTAATTTATTTTGCTTGTCGTCGAGAGCAATTACTAAATGCCAGATGTAATTCAACGACCAATGATGGGTGATTTAGAGGACGAGGAAGAGATAACTGTGCCACGTTGATTTAGACGGTTAATGGAGAAACAAGACAGTCACGTGTTCAATCCACCGTGACTGCAGAAGTTTATGGTGACTGGTGATGATGGTTCGAGTTACGAGACTAGTGTCTGGTTCTAGACAGAAGCTGGTGGTGATCACGTGATACCAGCGTCCTAGTCTGTTTGCTATCCGTATATCACATATATATATCCACGTACGTCAAGCTTCATACACATACCTTTCCATAGAAAAATCAAGACACATATTTTAGCCTTGAGCACACCTGTAATACATAGGTCACATCAATCCTCTAGAAGCTGCTGGAAACATGAAAACTGTCACCCTGCGTCAACTTAATACCTAAAAGGTGCTAATAATGCTTGAATATCTTAAGACAATGCTCCTAATTACTGCATAGCATTTAATACGACCAAAGGGAGATGAACGCAATCAAGGAAGGAATATTAGCCTGCCAGACAGGTGACACGAGCTAGCAATTGCAAGTTATGTGAAGGTGGGATGGAAGTACGTATTTTGCAAAAGGCATTGGAAGAAGGGATATATAAACTACATGAGGATGTGTCTTCATCTCACCTGATGGTGCAATCACATTGGCTGCAGGTATACGCCCGGCCACCTGTGATCAGCATGAGGACCAGCCAAGTGACCAAGAGCTGGCCACTGGTCACTGGCCACCACACACAGGTAAAATCCATAATGGTCACTGCATCGGGTACTCCATTGCTAGTCCAGTCTCATATCCGAATCGTACATCCAACACACACACACGTCGACAAACAGTACTCCAACACAAGTCTGTCAAACTTTCTCTGCTTCCTTCTAAACAACCTGCTCGCATCCCAGGCGACTCACAACTGAGGCAGAATCACACTCCAGCGCAGAGATTGGCTGACTGGATACTTAGCCACGCCTACTGACTCCAGTCTGATTCTCGCTACACGAGCTCTTGCTGTGAAACGGTTTCTGTCTGCGAACTTTATCAACGTGTTTACAACGTTCAACAGGGTTCAAGCTGTAGCTGTTGAACACGTCTCGAGTAGGGGGGTCCCTCCAGATCGCTCTGGTCCACCAACGTACAACCTGCTGCTTGGGCTCTGTATGATAAGATCTACACACCAATTGTACGGGATTTGATAGACAGTGTTCCGCTTGTGTTCGTGTTTACGTCGCACGGATTATGTTTTCAGCGCGTCGAGAGCAACTAGTTTGAGAAACCATAGCTAGGTTTTGTATACAAGGAGATAAACGCGCTTTGTCAGTGTGTATCTTACCTACACAAATGCGATAATCAACCACGCTTTGCTTACACCTGTCCAGCCATAACAGTACTAGCCTATATATCGTAAACTTGCGGGACACAGGTATAAAAATGACAACAGTTTCCCGAAACCATAAAAGAAACATTCCAGATGTGTAGTGTCGGTGGTAAATGAGTCGAATTTATTTTGCATTTACATGACATTGTATATTGCTCTTGTAGACCACTACAAAAATAATGTAATTAACTGTACGTTTGAACTGCTAACAGAATGCATGTAAGCCCCAGTAACAATAAATAAATGCTCACAAATTTGAAATACTGTTAACGATTTTAATTTAGTATCGTGAAATAAAAATAAATACAAATATTATATGCGCCATACTTATTTTTATAAATGGTGTGTTCTCTGCGTGTTATTTAGCGTGCATGCATACTATACGTATTAACGGAAACATGAATATAAACACACGTTAAAATATATAAACATCAACTGCTACCAAAGCATGTATGTCACACAAAACTGAACACAATAGGTTCCTGTATATTGGTTACGGGAAGGGGCAAGAAATCTTGCTCCAGGCCACTAGACTTTTGACATATAAAATATAATAATTAAATGCAACCAATTAAATCATGGCAATTTAAATCGTGGCGAACGTCCAGTGTTACTGTGCCTATGTAGTGTAAACGAAGCTACAGGTTACGGTAACAATGCTTTATGGTTATGGGTTTACTTCTGTCCTAAACTGACAAGTTTTTATGTGTGAAAGAATCTTGAAAGCCGTTCTAAACTCTAATTTAAAAAAAAATACGTGAACTTAAAAAACCCGCTTCAAAGTAGTTTTTATTTAATGACGGAAAGTTATGGAGGCCTTGCATACTAATCTAGACTTTGTGTCAAAACAATCATGTCTTACATTATGTTAGACATATATATCCCAACACAATGTAGAATCAGATATACCGGTAGCTATTTGCAAAGGATTCTCTACTTTTGGTTTAATAATTGTACATGCCGATATACAATCTAGCAAGTTCATAACTTGAAAAGCATAGATTGTTGACTGTTCCAGACATACTCTGGTAAATGATCGTGTAGCCTTATAACTGTTCCAGACATACTCTGGTAAATGATCGTGTAGCCTTATAACGTGCACGGCTAACAATGCCAAAGGTGTATATTTGCAATTAGTCTGTGTCACACCTTGTTCTCATATTTTGCAATTGTAGTTAACGCAATATAATATTCAAACGTAAGTCTATAGCTTCAAAGACCGAACTAGTTATAAGGAAGCATTAATCTGGAAACAGTAATATGATGCTAGAACCGGACACATGGCAGGCTTCTCGGGAACGACCGTTCATTGGTGCGGACTTTACACAGGATTTCTGTATGAAGTTTTACAGTTTCATATTGATGGCTATTATATGGCAGTGCGTCCGTTATCGGTATGGAGCGGCCGTGTGTCCGAAGGAAACGACCCAGTAGGGGGTGCTCCAACCAATCATGTTAATTAGTGGTGACAAAAGTGATGTCACGTGTACCATCTTGGTCTTCAAAAGCGCCCTCTTGTTTTACTGGACTACAATGTCCCATCATATCGCGAAGACTAATTCTTACAGCGCTTCATGCTACATCGTCCTTTGAAGACCCTGTGTATTTTGTAAATACTTTGTTGATGGGAACATCTGCCTCCTATCAGAATCTCCACACAAGATTTAGTAGCCAACTAGGCGAACCCAATTTCCTACAATTTTTGTTCGTTTTTATTGACCCGTGTTTTTGTAATTACCAGGACTGTTTTCTTTGGCCAGGTCTTGACGTCTATGGCCTGGGGTAGCGCGGAAACGTTGGAGGTCGGGGGAAATGGAAACTTCTATTACACTGATATTTTACGATAACGATGACGTTTGAAGCTTAGATGTAATACGATTCTGGCTTTGTGGAGGGACATAAAATAAAAATAGTATACATACGCGAGTAAAAGGTTTGAATTATATCTAATAAAAGTCATTATACAAAAACACTAAAATATTAGTTGATCCGAAGACCATATTATCGAACGTGGTTTAGTGTGGCCCTGGATTAAGGTTAGTCTTGGTTTACGAAAACCCAGACTCTTGGTTTAGCAACAACTATAATATTATAGAAAACAGGCATACCAAAACCAGGTCCAGACTCAGTGTCCAATAAACTGCTTTCCATAATACCGTTTAAGGTTAAACTCGCGTTTTAGAGCTAAACCTGGTCCAGACCGCGTTCGATAATCCAAAGTTTCACAAAGTACATTCACCATTCAACATGACATAGACATTCATCTATGGCCCTCTGATCATATCTGAAAGATTGTATTACAATTATAAACAATCAATTCCGAAAGTGAAACGTACCGGCGGAAGTATAGTTGTCACGTGTCACACCAACAATTGTCACGTGACATATTTAGTCGGTGTCACAGCACCTTGTGTCAGATGATTGGGTAATGTACGACGACAGGGCGCGCCCTTAGAAAGTTATCTCAAAACCACCACGTAGATACGAGTGATAACATGAAGGTTTAACGATATCATCATGATACAAATTATTTGTCTGTATCTAAATCACGGCAATATCTGCCAAGACTGCACGCTCTTTAAGTGCTAATTGTGCAGAGACTCGTGCACGAGGGAAATGATAACACGGCATTATGGGGATTATGTAAATAGCTCACGTAATGCACGTGCTGGGCGTGAGGTTTGTGCGCCTGACAATCTCTGGCAGGTCGACAGCCTACTGTGGAACAGGCAAAGAAGCCTAATCTGATAATACCCAATTTGAAACTACAGGCTTCTAATTGAAGCCATATGGACGACGATTCTTCGCGCAAACACCGGGATGGAACAGCTCAAAGTTTGGAATTCCTCGCTGATTTCATCTCTCCTTGAACGAGTTCCCACAATACTAGAAGACATAAATCCCGTACCATCACCGCTTATTTTACATCAAGTTTACTTTTGGCATGTATTTTGTATGTTTATTGACTTATTTGACATTTGTCGGTTAACACAATGTCAACATGACCATTTCTGACGATTCCAAATAATAATCGCTGCCTTTTGACCAAATTCCACATTTATTCACATGTTGATGTGGTAAACATTGCATATTATTGTAAAATTATATGTGAGACATGTTCAAATAGCCATCAAGTTGGCTATTCGTGGATCCCGGAAGTTTTTCCAATAAATATTGTGTAAACAAATATATATTTTTTTATCTGGACAAAATCCTCTATTAGTTCGGATAATGTTAGTTACTAGCAACTTCCCTATCCAATTTACGTATTAAAACGTATTTCGATGGTATAGTAGGTGTGGCTATCTGTCAGCATCAACATACGGATTTAAATACATGATATGATGTTTCCAATTGAATTGTGTGAACGCCAGTTAGACAACAAGATATGCAAGATATGAAATTGTACCCCCAAATAGTTCTTACCCTCTGGGCTTTTTTCAATATGACGATACTATTTACTTTACGAGAGTCGTAAATAGATACGTATACTAGTATACAACGACTTACGACTTGTAGCGCTACGTACTGTTCTGCGGAACGATACCCATGTAGATGGTCAGATTCTGTGGTCAGCACCTGAATGAAGAAACCATACCCTATTTGATTACGCCTTGCAAGTAGGTATGCATCGTAGACCGTGCGTCTAGCATATAAATAATCTAGTCCCTGTTCAACAGACTGATCGTAGAGCTACGAGAGTCGTAGTATAGCTCCCATCCGTTAACCTGGTGTTACGACTCTCGTAGCACTACGATCGTTCTATGGAACGGGGGCCTGATATATGCATATTCTTTGTTGGACGCGTGTACGATATCAGATAAGCAGGACTCGGATTCTAGAATTTGATAGATTTAAACTAGTCGAAGGTCTAGGCGGCAATTTACCTACACTAAAGTACTGTGAGGACTATATTGACGTCCATTTAAGTCGCACCGCCCGGGGATATTGGCAGCATGCCAACGTCTGGAGTCGACGACCACTTTAGTCAGGCATTTGGGAGCAGACGACAGTCGCGTGTGGGTCTGAGCTGTCTTGTGTGTATCAACGGTGGCCTAAAACCATTGAAAGTCCGAACCATCCGGAGGTTTGCTGCCATATATAACGTAGCTCGGTGATTGATGCTTCTTTAGTGGAGTAGTTTCTACAGCTACACACTTCGTATCGTATTGTTACGACTTTATTATTATCTTATATGAAAGAAAGTTCATTTTCAAATTTGAAAGCTAATGTTTCTTTGAATAAGGGTTGGGTGTGTTATTAAACGTTCCTAATGGTTTCGGCCAGCGGGGTTTAACTTCTAGTCCTTTGGCTAAGCCGGTAGAGTGTTGAACATGGTCCTGTTACACACGTTTTATCCTGAATCAAAAGTGCTAAGGAAAAACAATCTGCCTACTTAAAGCCTACATGTACATTGACTACTGAGTGTCCCACATGGGGGTCCGTCCTGTCACCAATCAGACGCTATCTACCTACTCGATCATTGTTGAAGTCAAGTCAACGTTGTGATCGGAAACAATCGATCAGATCTACACGAGCTGCACCACAAGCGAGGCGCACGTCTCGTACCTGTATAGTCGCATACCCACTCGCGTGTGACAAAACAGAACATACCAGACTGAAGGACCCCGATAACCTCTATAGGTTTCATTGTGGACGCGTTGATAAGAGGACATCTATGGAAGTCGTTTCTATTTACGTGCGTCTTGATTATATCAATCCAAAAAGTGGTTAAAGGAAGTGATCATAACAGTGATCGGAGGTCATCATGTGCTTTAATAGACCCTTTGAAAAGTTTGCCCTCAATATATGAAGCTATATAATAGAGTACATTGGTAAAAGGTATGAGACATATTTCACTCGGAATCGTTACGCCTTTTCATGTGGGTTATAATACAGTAAATGGTCAGCGCCAACCAAACATTTAATGGGTATTTTGAGTGGGTATTAAATCCCGTTTGGATTCGCTAGGCTAACTGTGAGACGTTCACAGATCCAGGTTTGAAGTTGTTTGCAGAAGCCACAGGACCAGAAGACAATGGTTTACTCGGTGGAAGTGGACAACGGCTATCCCTGTATGGTGTCATGGGAACCCCTACTGACCGCCAACAAACCAGGGCCTGTCCCCTGCTGGTTCTAGCCCCACTGTGAGGTAGGGGAGGAGCGCGGGGGTCAGGTTCAGGTCTAGGGGACGGGGAGATGGGAGGGAGCGTCCGTTTGTGTGTAACATCTCCGCAACAAAAACTCCGAAGGCTTCTCTTGTTGCGAGGACGAGGTGAAAGACATGCGGTCAGTGCACCTGACAAAAGGATGCGCCTTGACTGTTCAAGTGAGTCGTCAGATTTGCGTGACTTCTCGGAGCAGACAGTGTTGAAGCAGCAATTGACGATGACCCCTAAATTATCTTATCTGACCCCACAGGTGACCACAGATCCATCCGCTGGGACCGTCGTATTTAACCCATACACGCGTGGGTCCCATGTCTGACCTCCAACACGTAACTGTCCTTCCGATTTCTCCCTTCTTCTTTCACATATCTAGGTGATAACTCAGTGACAATAGTTACAGCGATAGCAGGTTTGACGAGAGTCCCGCACACGCCACGTACTGATATCTCAAAGGGTGAAACACGTTAACACACTTCTCCGTCTGTGGTTAGACGCCAGATATCAATGACAAGTGTGAGATAATTATCACTACAAGATTATTTTCCATTGAGGATCGCATAACATGTTACTGAAACTACTGGTAAGAATGGTAGTGTTACACGCGTGATATTCGAAACACGATCTCTTCCGATAAAAGTACGATAAATATTTTCCGTCAAGTCCCTAACTGTGGTAAATGTGTCATAGTTTATCTAGAACTACCTTCCACTAGTGCTATCTACGTACACAACGACTATAACAATGCACATTCTGGCCTGGTTGGAGATAGGCGCGACCAAGAGGTTATCACTTTGAATGGAATACATAGTGTTTTCCACTGTAAAGTTGATGGAACAGTATTTGTCACAGTCACACGCAAGCATTGTGTTAATTCTAACACGCCAAGACAAAGATAGCATCAAGCCAGATGCAAAGACGGTACTATGTATATACGGAAAACCAAATACATCGGTGTCGATTAAAAACCCCAACTCACAACATTATGTCCTGTGGCTGCATATATAAACAAAGACGTCAACAAAAACAATGCCTTTACTTAAAGATCGAGGATCTTAGAAGCATGTGAGGTAATCTGCAAATAGCCAATGGCTTAGCGGGAATGACTCGTGGAGATGGCTCGTACCAAATCGAAAGTCTGTGTTTTATTTCCCATCATCGACCAAAATAAGAAGTCCAGAGGTCCTTTACCGGGGCAGGAGTCTCATGCAATATTATCGACGGTCTCCAGATGACGGCTTAGTGGGATTAGCAATGCCTCCGATTCCAGGTCCACAACAAACAACCTGACAGAGCTCCGACACATAACCAACACAGATCGCAAACAAACCACCAAAAATCCAAACAGGCTTACCACAAAATCGAAGACATGCTTCCCGTCAGCGACACCGGTATTTGCCCTGTGGGTGTCACGCGGTGTGTGGGGCCCGGGATTGAACCCCCAGGACGCCGCGGACCCCTAGGGGAGAATCTGACCAAACACCCACCCGAGCCATCCACGGAATCAGGAGGTCCCCGGAGGAATTCGTGGCCTTTATAAGGATACACCCTCAGGGGCTCGCCCTGGGGGTCAGGATGCACGTCGGTATTGGCTGTTTGGGTTTCGTGAAGATGTTAAACCTGTATGCAATAACTCCAGGTTGCATATGAAGGAAAACATTCGGTTAAAGTTCATGTATAACCTTATATCGCTGGGGAGGGAAGCTCTTGAAATATGAACTTTACATACGTTAATATAGAACCGGATATTTGGAATATGCTGAACTGACACGATAAAGAAGCAATAAACTTTTCAATTCAGACTTCCCTAATTGCTGCATAACTTTCCACCATAACTTGGAACAGATGACTAATACATAATATACAGTATATATATAGGCCTATACAGCATGCAAATAGATCAAGCATACTAAGTAGTATAACTATCATTCGTCTTGGTTAGGTCCATCATGGTTCTAATTTACTATCATATGTTAAATACCATACGGTGTCTTAATATTAAATACATAGGCAACAATTAGTCAACCACCAATCAGCTAGTAGTACGCAACCCCGGGAGCGTTGGTGTTTGGTTGTGCGCGTGCATGTGTGTGTGTGTGTGTGTGTGTGTGTGTGTGTGTGTGTGTGTGTGTGTGTGTGTGTGTGTGTGTGTGTGTGTGTGTTCTATGCAAAGATGCTAGGGTAACCGTCACCAAAATGAGGAATTCGCTGAACAGCTGATAGTACATCACTGCCACATATAGGATCTAGATGCAACCTCAGCTCACCTGGTGTGAGAATGTCAAGACCTCTGCGTATGGAGAAATATGGATGACACAAAATAGAAACAGGTGTGTGTGTGTGTGTGTGTGTGTGTGTGTGTGTGTGTGTGTGTATGTGCGTGCGTGTATGTGTGTGTGCGTGCGTGTGTGTGTGTGCGCGCGCGTGCGTCTGTGTGTGCGTGTGTGTGTGTTTTAGAGAGAGAGAGATAAGGAGAGAGATGGGGAGATGAGGAAGAGAGAGGGAGATATAGAGGGAGGGAGATCTCGAGAGACAGAGCGTGGAGGAGACAGGGAGAGAGACAGAAAGGGAAGGAGGGAGGGAGAGAATTGGGGAGAGAGAGCAAATAAGTCTGGTGTTATGGAGAGATAGAAAGTGCGTGTACATGCGTGTATGTGTTAGTATGTGTATGCGCGTGCGTGTATGTGATTATTTATTCTGGAATGCCACCCAAAAGGTTCCTGCACTGAAGAAAGTGATTTCAGTATCAGTATCGGACATGTGTAGTCATACTGCACTCAGTGTCCTGACGAATTCCAGATACCACACTTTTATGTGTGTATTAGTCATCTTATTCATTGTGCAATTAATCTTCGTCTTATAGTGTATACTTTGTCAGTTATTTCAGCCATTGTATCTCATACTTCAACACCAATCTCATGTATTGTACCAATTACAGTTAGTCTGCATCATTAAGCATTCAATCGTACTGATTAAATGTCCATTACCGCATTTTATAGTTTTGGTTAAACGTTCCTACTTACAACAGTTTCGTATTATTAAAATATGTTAGTATCCAGGTACGTCATCTCAGCCCATAACAGAGAGTAATCCTTTGTCATTTTGAACAATATGAATGGTCCACTTCACAAGATAGAGCTCTGTAGTTACTATTAAAACCCACAAACAGTTGATTAAGGACCCAATAAAACACTCAAACAAATAGCTATCGTTCAAGTGTTTTACTAGGTACTTTTTCAAATACTAGTCCATGTATACATGTTCTGTGTATTTATCATATCAAATTCATCAAAATTAAATTACATTATTTATTACTTTTTTTTTACGCTATTTGAGTAAGAATTTTACCACAAGTGAAATTCAAGATGATTTTGAATATATAAATAGGAAAATTATAGCCAATTTCTTTTGAAATAAGATCATCCTTCCTAGTCATAACAACGCACCCATACTCATATACTTACACCTTTGTCATCAATCACAGCTAGGTGTACTGTACAGGTAGGGCATAGTCAGGTTACAGGGAGATGGTCCGTGAAAATACCAGGTAAACTATGTAGGTAATCTGTCATAGAATCTCAAGTGAGAGGTTCGGTGTCAGTGTGACATTGCTATCGGATGGCTTGTCTGGTGCCAATTATTACAGTCTAGTCAGCTTCAGAAAGTCTGATACTTGCCTAACGACTAGCCTCGTATCACTGTAGTATATGTTTCGTGGACATCAAGGTGTTTCTGGATTCTGTAAGGCATATACATGTACCGTCTTTATAGAAATGTAACACGCCCAACGAATCGTTGTTAGTTATTATTCATTGTTGCGTTTATTTAGCTTCTTTAAAATAATAGTTTAAAATTAAATTTAGTTTGTTTGGCATGTAGGCTATTCGTATCCGTCAGTGAAGGCGTTGATATTTCATGAAAAGTAATGAATCTTGTATAAAGTTGTATAAAGTTTAATAATAATGGGTCCAAAATGTGGGCCCACTCCACAAAATCATGTGTTTATTTTTGAGGATTTCCTTTTTGTTATTTAATCGATGTCACAGCCGTCATTGCAAAGCGTCTACAACATTTTCTGAATTCCATTAAACCGAATTTGTATATAGCTGTGTATTCAATTTCTTTTCTTTCTTAGCAATTTCTTTTTTTTTAATATACGTAAATGTATACTGGTACATGTTTGCATGTTCATCAAAGACTAAATGGACGCTACCAGCTGAGACTTGTTCCAAGTCCCCCAGGTGGTAGGGCAGAGGTCTTTGTGTACGTATATCACTGGCGAACAAGGGAAACTCTTGTAACACTTTCAACAGAAGGAAACATTGTGTATGTGTCGCGTATACCGTGTGCATCCAAGCTAAACACGTACATGTACCTAGTCTAGACACGCACGTCCTACTACATATAATTCACATATATATACTAGTATCCCGCAAACGTACACAGAGCAACAGCAAAGGCAAGCCTGCTTTATGTTAATGTTATTGCATCTTTTATAGAGAAATAATATGTTGATTTAATCTGAGGTATTAACATGTCTAACAGAAATTACATGGTCTATAAAACGTCGATCACAATTAGTTTATACAATAAGCAGGGTAATAATGGGGTACAACATCGATGAATTGGAGAGTGCATTAGAGTTACGATATTGAATGTGCCAAACGGGAGACATCCGGTAATCTGATTTAGAACATCATATTTTAAAAGTAAACATAAGTGATTTCAGATCGAAGCAATGTGCGCAAAACTTTGCCAAAAATAATAATAGTACAATTCCATATATATTGCATACTCAAATCTCATAAAATAATATATACAAGAGCTGCAAGGCAAAGTAGTAGAGGAGTTTATGACGTATAACCGGATGTCCGGGTGAGTCGCCACACCAAACCAGGATCTGCACATCCTGGTAGCCAGGCACACATCTTCTGCTAGTTAATATTTGTTCATCAGGTACAACTTGGGGAACAATAAGCTAGCTAAGACTTCATATTAACATGATACATTCATCTTCATATCAAATTGAACTCAAGACTACCAGATGGTCACCCTTTAAAGAATCTATCGATACGATTGAATCTACACTTTCGAGTGAACTAAAAAGAAACTTAGACAAAGAAAAACGTTGAAGAACATGCTAGAGATGACAGTAGAACAACGCGTGGCTCTCAAACGAATTTTTATAAAACGTTATTTTTTTAAGGAACACAAAAAGAAAGACAAAGGTAGCTGATGTCGTACAGGGAGACGATGACTCGGAGACAGACACAGAATGATTGTGAGAGTGAGTGGACAGAAGAATGATTGACAGGGTCGAGACCCAGGCGGGTGGAAACACGGCGAAGAGTGGCGTCACACGGAGGGAAACACCGTCAGATGTGTATCTCTGTAAAACACATTGTCGAAACTATCAAACATATTGGTTCACCTATGAACCACCCGAAAGTTCAGTCGGGATGGACATAAAGGCGATTCGGTGGAAAGACGGGGTAAAGGGTATAGAGGTCATTTGCCCCACCCCGACAGAAACCTCGGATCTCCACCCCCATGTCAGTCGGTAGTCTCCACCCTGGGTCCAGTCTTCAGAGACATGTCCCCTACAGCATTCAATGGGCGGTGGGTGGGAACTGCCATTCGGTGCTCATGTTCGTGACGTCCACCTTTCATAAAAGATACCTTTGTTTATAGACAATGGTCAGATATTGGTACCAACTCTGGGAATATGTATACCCTGATACCCTGTGGCCTAAAACTGTATCCAACAGCAGACGAAAATATCCCCTCAACAACATTTATCTTTGCATTCTTATTTGTGATGTTATGTAGGAATATATGAAAGATATAACTTTTTGGAGCTGAATTGCAAGACATTTTCCATGTAGTATATGTATAACCCCGAGGTTACATGCTTAAATATACATGCCTATCACAATATCCAAATACCAATATTTGATACACGTTTAGTGCAGGTGTAGCATCGTGAATGAGTTCACACCATTGTAGTCAGTATTCTTTAAACATTGACACGTATGTTCCGAAACCTTCTTCAACTTAACAATGGTAAATATAATTGAATGCTGATCTATGTCACGTACATGATTTACCGATTCAAAATTAAGTTGTATGCGTACTTATTGCTGTTTTGTATATTGTCAGAGGCCAGTTTAAGCTGACAAACAGAACGGGAACGTTTACTAAAGCATGCTTCACATTATAACAGATTTTCCCACTCAGAGCTGAGCACAAGACCTCGTTCATTATTCCTTTGGAACCCAACAGGTCACGCCGAGAATAAATTATTCGCCTGTCTCATTCATACAGATAACGCCTCTTATAATTGCTAGTTAGCTGTTTTAAAACTATTTTTTTCTAATTGGTCCTAATGGTTTAATACACAGGTTGTGGTCGCTCCTGCGTGTGGTGTGATTGTCCTAAATAACAATATGTCTTCGCACCTGTACACGGAATTAAAGGTGATAACTATCTCCATTGTCCAGGATGCACAATAAGTTTGGGGGTGAAGGGAAGGCTGCCTGGGCTCTGGTCACGGGGCGACTAAGCAGTCCAATGTCTAAGGGTAAGAAGTAGGAGGAGATAGCACATACAGTATCGTCTGCTTGTGTCAAAGATGACACTAATGGCGAGATCGTCCTAACTTCTCCTTCAACTCTAACAGGTATGAACTGCAAGTGCCCGACTGTGAATCTTTGTCCAGTCTGCGGAGACGCTCGCCGTCTTCTGTTAAACCACCCGGATGTCGTCTGTTGCCGTCTGCCCGAGAGATTTGCCGACCACGTGACCTGTTTGGTACTCCAGGAAAACAGATGCAAAGTGTTCTTCCGGAGATTATTGTCTCGTGTTTATTCCGAGGTGCTGGTGTGTAACTTTAGTGGTCGGAATATATTACCATAACCTGTTGATGGTTGTCGTAAAAGTCTTCAAAGCAAGGTGTCCATTGTCAGATAGTAGTTGAAAACTGCAACTGACAATTGGCAGGCAATTGCTAACATATGACAATGTCCTATTCCATCCGGGTATCCTTTCATGACTCTCTTGTATCTGTTTTCTCGTAGCGGTCAAGGACATAGCTAGATACGAGAGCGTCACATGCTCTCACCGTAGACATTAGAGCTTCTTGGGAATTGTGCCCTGGGGCCTGTTCCACGGAACAATCGTAGCGCTACGAGAGTCGTAAGTCCTTAGCAGTTCCTTGCTAACGTACAGTAGTTACGACTCTGGTGCTACGATTTCCCCGTGGAACAGGCTCATTGTCCCCATACCACAGAATAACCGTAGAGCTACATAGCTAGTCGTAACTCCTATACGTTTGATGTTATGACTTTCGTAGGGCTACGATTGTGCTGTGGAACCGGTGGACCAGATCGAAGGATTAAATTCGAATCGACTCTATTGAATGCCATTATATTATTGAAACAAATTATAAATGATATAGATACGCCTGGAATGTTCCAACAAACACGACAAAGAAATGCAAATTCTAGACAGAGTGTTACCTCCAAGCACCTGTCGAGAATCGCAAGAAGGTGTATCATCTTCCCGGCACCTCTTGATCCGCAGCTCTCGCGGTACTCCTCTCCACAACCAATTAGCACAGCAAATTGCCCTCCATTCAACTCACCATAGATAAATTAAGCCGGGGATGTTTCCCACGATAAACTCATAACATTATTCACTTATCCCAGACAGATGTAATAATCACTTCCAGCCAAAGGTGTTGATTAGGACGGTTAACTCGGAACAGATGATACTAGACTATTCTAAGTTGATACGGATGTCTCCTCTTTTTACGGATATTGCATGTCGCACCCCTATAGCGACCAGTCAAACCCTCTCCCACGTTTAGCCCTGTCCCCACTCCCACTCTACCCTGGGTGCTGACTTCTCAGGGTACTTGCAGTATAAGGTGACAGTTTGAGAGAGCCTACTATGGGAATGACGCCCAAACTCCCCTCCCTTTGCCTGTCTGGGATAGCAGTGATGATTACAGGTAGACGACAACGCTAATTACAGGTAAATACAGATCATGCATTCCATCCGGATCATCTGAAGACCATCATCTACATCGCAGTAAATTCCAATCCAGAAAAATGACACCTTTCAACGGAGAAACTATCTGTTTTGCGCTCACGGTACTCTTGATGTTCGTGCAGGAGAAACTGTGTGGATAGAGGGATAGCGCGGTTGGTGTTCGCATAGGATAAGTCGAGTCCCAACCATTGCGAAGATTCTTTCATTCGACAGGTATACGGTAGAAAAAGACCAATCCTAACAATGACATGGAACGTTACTCTTCATCTTAGCCTTATTCGATATTTTGGATATATAAATAAATTTAAATAAATTACATCAACTTGCAAGGTTTTGCTTCACATAAATTCAAATGGTCGGTCCAATTATAAGCTCAATAGTTGAGTTATATGGTGGCATAGCTCAATGGTTGGCTCACTTATGAGAGCTCAATACTAGTAGTTGGATCCAATGGTGGGATAGCTCAATGGTTTGGCTCAAATGGTAGACTCGCTTAATGGTTGGTACACACCCATACTTGTGCCCAACATTATTTTATTCGATCATGACCATATTCCACATATTATTTGCATTATCCGTCTGTCAAACATATTCCAAGCCCTGTCGTCATTTCCAATGATCCTCATGCATGTTCGATCTCCCAACTGTTCACATGACAGTAAAAAAACACGCAAATGCATATTTGCTTGTATGGGTATGATTGTAATAAATAAAATACAATGAACATACTAATATTTTCGTTGATTATGGTCATCAGCTAAAGTCTACGTAGTATTAGTATATTCGGGTAGGCTTCAGCTAATTTTAGTATATATAGTCTGTGCCACGCTTACCCAAATACTCCTATTCACAATAACCCCCTAGAGAAGTTAATAATAAAGCACGTCTAGATTACTGGATTTATATTTAACCTCGCTGTGACCATGGCTGGTCTACTGATCTTGGCCGATTCAAACGATAATTAACTATTCCCTTTAACCCTCTCCCTGCTAAATTAGGCACAGTCACTGCTCTTTGTGGCACTTCCGGTTGCCTTCAGCATGGATCGGGTTAAACAATGAAACACAGACGCGTACAATCAAACCAAGAAGAAATGACGTTACAGAAATACCGTGAGCGAGCAGGGTCGTCCATAGAGCGCAACAGTCATTATATAACCAGTCAGGGTTCGCAGAGTGCTCGTATTACGGCAAGTGGTGGGGTGTACACGTGGTACAGGTAACACGTAAATCACTTGTGTCAACTGTTTGTGTGGCTTGCCTGCTACCTCCCGTCTCCTGTAACGTCTATGGAGATCTAATGTCAGTCTCAACACGCATAATGCCCACCATCTAGCTTATAAGTATATATATACAGAGTATATGTATACATACATACATATAGCATTAAGGGTATTTCTGGTAAGTATATCCACCCAGGGGACTGTCAGAATTTGAGGTCGAGTTCAGGAATACGAGAATGGGGTACTCGATACAGGGGTGATACGTTGGAACCAGAAAAAAAGGGGGAACAAAATGTTTAAGCGGATACAACTTCTATGTACGGTATAGACAGCCATCGCTAAGCCCTTCACGTTTCTGATGTGTGTTTAAAGTCTTTCTTTTTGTATATGTAGGTCATTGTTTGTAGTAAACATATACGTATTTTATGTCAACGAATATGAATATGCAGGGGAATGTATATCTTAGTATATAGGTACATCATATACATTTGACACAGCTACAGATGCGCATTGCAACACACCGTAACACATACGTACCTGTCAGAGATCCTATTGACAAAAGTCACGTACCTCCACTATACCGAAGTGATGGGAATCTACTCTATATATATAGTATGTACAGTGGATGGTTGACTATATTGTATATGTAGGTTTTCTGGTACAGATAGAGTATGCTTTCAGATCTAGTGCGTTATAATTAGTTACTTTCAATTCCAGATTACTCACACAGGGCCTACCATAATTACCTTCTTAGGATATAGGCATTTTGCTTGTGAAGATTATACCAATACAACGCATGGTTTTACCGCCATGACATTGCATGACTTAAATAATACGATGTGTTCATGGAGGACCTATCCACTCAAATAGTGCAGGTTTCAATCTCCAAAAGGATTTATCCCATATCCAAATACACCCACTCTTTGCATGGTGCTTGAGTTATCATACTAGATAGTATAACCACCAGTGTATTTTGGAAGTATGTGAGTTTCTTCAAACCCGTGCACGAAGTCTGTGTTTTTGAAACCAGTTATATATGGAAAATACAACACAGGTTCCTTTTGCGATGTTGCGATTCGAACATTCTTTAAATGTCCTCCAGTTAACCCATCATCCTTTGTCTATTATGTGAGTGTACCTCTTGTTCCATTGGTATTAACCCTGACCGAAATATACCCACTGTTCCTTGTCGTGATATTACAAATATTACATGTTACAAAGCATCTCATTTCTCAATGTCATTCAGGATGACATTGTACAGTGTAAATGTCATAATGTTTTGCGTAATGCCTATAAATAGACGGTCTACATGCACCTTATTGGGTTAGTTTAATTGCAGATCCACAGTATGTCCTGTACGTATGTACTGTGTCCCGCATCAATGAAGCTGAGCGCTCCAGCAGCGAGGCAGGACAATCTACATCAGTCGGCAATGCAGATGCAACCAAGCGCGACGTCTACATATATCTCTGTCAAACAAAACCCCTCGGAATTGTCCGATTCAAGCCAAATAGATTTGTTTCAGATATGGGGGCCTATGTAGCATTAATATCAGAGTACACATCAAAGAATTGTAAGACTGTAAGTACTAAAGAAGAACCTGAGATTCAGTGCTATGGGGTGCGAAAGAGAGAGAAATCTAAAGAACTGGTGGAAATTGAATGGGACAATGAGCAACATTCATAAAAGGAAAGGGAACTTTAATAATATTTTGTCGTATTTCTAGGGAACAATGGTTATTCACAAATAACTCCATATAGATCGTAAATATCCTGATGGGTTTCCATAGATAATAGAAACATATTATGGTTTTCACTAGTTTATACATTCGCTGGACATGGAAGGGTGAGATGTGTGTTTACAGTCTGGGGGTCAACCTGCAAGGAACCTGTGTATCCAAATATAGGAATAATTTAAAGTTAATCCTACTTAACCCAGCAGGCTGTGTTCGTTCTATTACTCCCTCTATAATCGACCACACCATCACGTAGATCGCTCTTAGAATATGGAAGATATTTCCTTTCTGAGGACGATATAAATGTATTAATATACATTTATGTATACTTTATGCCGTACCTGTCTTAATGTGTACATTTATTACAAAAGCATGTTTAACTAGATCATCCCTATACTGTATTTCTCGATAGGCTCACTATCGGAAATCTTTATTAGTTGTACACTAATAGCCGATGTTTGTCCTATATCCATCTTGGATTAATGTTATTTTCATACGTGTTGCGGGGGTCATTCTGAATGTTAAGTAGAATAGAACCCGAAAGCTCTCCATCCTACAGCATACATGACGTAACCCAAAGCCGCATGTGCGTGGTATGACTTGTTTCAAACTGGGGTGGGTGGGTGTGAACTACTGTATGTGTGTGGTATGACTTGTTTCAAACTGGGGTGGGTGGGTGTGAACTACTGTATGACCATGTATACGCTGTCTCTGGCTGTACTTTCCACGAACGTGTTAGAACTGGCTCTATAGAATCAGAATTGTGATGCAAGACCATTCTGGGTGACTTTATTCACATGACGGTAAATAAGCCAATAGTATAATAAATCCTCTTTCGACTGAGCGTTCAATAGTACGATTGGTTTTAATTAGGTATGTACGACTCGATAGAACTTGGTTATCTTTGTATGAATTAGGTTTGGCAGGGTTGCAGGCAATAGTATTATTTTTATTCCTGAAACACTCTCTCTCTCTCTCACTCTCTCTCTCTCTCTCTCACACACACACACACACACACACACACACACACACACACACACACTCTCTCTCTCTCTGTGTCTCATTCTCGCTCTCTCTCTATCTATCTATCTCACACACACTCTCTCTGTCTCACTCTCGCTCTCTCTCTCTATCTATCTCTCTCTCACACACACACACACACACATTCTCTCTCTCTCTCTCTCTCTCTCTCTGTATCTATCTCTCTCTCTCATTTTCTCGCTCTCGCTCTCTCTTACCACAACAAAGGATCATCATGCAAAATATTGCCTCAATATATATAACGATTACGCTAACTTCGAGGATTTGGAGTTGTGAATTTCCATCAATATATATAAATGATTACAAAAGCAAATTTTCCCCTAGGCATCTTCAGTTTACGTCGTCTGAACAAACAATTACTCAATAATCATATAAAGCCTCCCTAACGCTCCACACCTGTAATCAGTGTAAGACTACTAACATCTACAGCGGACACTGCCGCGAGCCATTAATGTAACACTAGCATTCCAAATCTTATTATTCATCTTCATTTGAATAACTTCACAATTGTATACACCCCGATTTCCATACCGCCTATCTTTAACATTGAAAATTCGTTGCGGGCGTTGATCTTCTTTAGTTGTCATTAAACGACCGGAATACAAACTATTAGTGTGTATATATGGTTCATACAATTCGAGAAATCTGCTGAGCATCACGAAGCTCTTATACTATAGGAGACCATAGTGCTCTAGTAAGTGCACGAATAATGTCTTATACATGGATATAAGATCGCTACGAGAGAGTTATGGTCGCATAGAGAACGTCGAGAAACGATGTCCTGCATGAGACGGTCTGATCATATACCGAATGATCGTATAGTGCAATATTACTAGAGCAGAATGGAAAAATTAAACGATGGAATTTGTTGCCACGTGTCAACGGTTATGTAATTAAGGCCTGGAACAAGCAGTTTCAGAGATAATCTATCTCCTGATAAAATACTTTAGATAAAGTAATTAAATTAAGATCAGAATTAAATGTCAGTTTCTATATGAAACATGAGTAATGCAATAGATGGGTTCACAATGGGTACGTGTGTATGACATCCGGGTTCTCAGTTCTTCCAAAGTGCACTTCAATGAAAACATTGGTAACCCGGATGATGTGTAGGTTAGCGCAACTCTAAATAATAATCAGCTTTAGACTGATTCCAGTCAAATATATAGTTTCTATAAGTCCCAGTCCAGTGTACTTACTAGTATTCCACAATACTATACCGTTAGATAATAATGATACATAAACTTACATGAACTATTAGTGTAGAGTAGGCCTACTGATGCAGATTATGAAAGTATAAGATAAAGCGAACACAGTCTTACAACGTCCTAAAGATTCTGAATCGGAAGACTGCAGTACGGTACAAGAATACGTATATAAATGACATGGTATCTTACATACCCTACTCTACAGATGTAATGAATCAATGATCACTCAACCAATACTAGAACCTCGCCCACGTTCCACTTTATTCGTACTGTATATTTAACCCCATATGGGTTTCCATCCGTCCTCCCACCCGGTCCAATTGTCACTACGTAATTCGCAACCCTCCGTGACAAAAAAAAACACGGACTGTGACAGCCATCGCCGCACCCTTAACTTCTAATCAGTCGTGGGCCGGTTCCTCCCAGATAACCCCCCTCTTGCATAACCATATTGCCCTGGTCCAGTCACGGACGAGGAGTGACCGCTAACAAGCCCGTAATGTGCAACTAAGTGCTGATTTCTGCCACAATGGCCCTAGAGGCTTCAGAGGCTTCACAGGTCTTCCCGCCGTCGGGCAAAACAAATCGTCCAGAAACAATTTGTCCACTGTTGAGTAACTGGTTTAAATTGGCGTTAGGTGCAGGAATCCATTGCTAATCACGTCCGAGTGTTGACATCCCCGGACCCAGTATTACAGGGATGACCATTAATCCGAGGATAAACTCATTGGTGCCCGGGCCTTAATTGCCTCCTAATCGACAGAGTTACCGCCCCTTCCAATTTGTACCCAAATCGTTACGCCATAGGTCTTTGAAACTTTTAAGGGAAGTTTATTTCTTTAATACTAACAATTAAAGTTTTAGTTTTATATTGACATGGATTAGTATCTACACTAGCATATATCTAATTGTGATAGCGGAAAGACACATATATTATATAAGTTATAGCATGCTTCAAACTTGTATCTTAAACTTTTAGAATTAGTACTAGTAACCGTAATGTTTCTCGTAATTAAATGTGTTAACTGAATGTCGTTTTAAATGATTCGTAGTGTCGTGAAAATAGAAAGTTCGTACATCTAAATGTGTTTGATATAATAGATATTGTTCCATAAAATTGTTCCACATTAATGTGCATTGCAAAAGAGATAATTCCTCAATGTCATTCAGGATGACATTCTACAGTGTAAATGTCACACTACGATGTCAAAATAATAATGCCTATAGATACACTGTAAATACAACGTTACAATTATTTCTAAATTGTTTGACCATCAGATATGTTTGACCATCATATAAATGGTATCTATTTTAAAGTTCTATTACGTTAATCTTCAGTATGGATATTTTCCTGACGGTCGCAGCTGTGTTCACTATATGTATGCAGGGTGAATGCACTGTCTTTAAAAAAGAACATGCAGCGAAGACAATGCGAACCTTCAGGTCAAGTATTGCATTACGATGATAGCTTTTTAATTGCTCTGTGCTTAGTGCGATCTAATCCAGGTAAACTAAAACTGACAGAATGTCACACCTTACATCCCGCAGGTGCGTCGCTTTAATCACCTCCACCCCACCCTACCCAACCCACACCACCTCATCCTTCACACTGGGCCACCCCGGGGGTCCGTCCAGCTCGGTCCAGTTATTGAGGAAACAAAACCACTGTTATGAGCCTCTGGTAATCCGCAGACCAGACAAACGTCATTAACTGACGAAGATGTCATATTAATGTGAAGAAATCACAATAATTGTGCACCTATTGTCTCCGATTTACGTGCATATATAGTACGCGAAATCACTTTTCAATGGTTCTTAAATAATTAATAGTATTTTTATAATATTGAACTGACTTGGTCCGTCTTTGTGCGTCCTTGGGGGTGGAAGCAATAACACCTTCTGGAGCTTTGTGAATTATATGGGAGGTTTTGCTCGATGTATTACTCTATATACTTTGATGGAATATCGGTAACATATGAGAAATATCGGTTTGCGGTAAATCAAATGCATAAAAGGATCATAAATAAACTGTAACGACAACTGTAATGACAACCGAAGAGGTAACGATAAATTTAACGACCATTGCAGTTGTTCTGATAGATCATAGCATGGAGAAAAAATATTAACGTCTGTTTTCCTTTTTCCTTTTCTATTTTTTTTTTTTTTTGCAATCCGCTAACATATTAACACATACGGCCCGTATTGATGTGAATGAAATTCAATATAGCTCCACCACTCGCTTATTATATTTAACTGAACGGAGAACATTAATACATTTTGTGAAAATATTTTTATAACAGAATGAAATGCAAGTAATTAATAATTTTCAAAGCTGTATCCTATGACACAAGTTAAACATGGTTCTCAATTTTCAATGAATTCAAGAAGACAAACAGCCTATTGTTAGACTGAACTTCTGTAGTATTCTTCCGCGATGTTTGTGCGTTATTACCGACACAACCCCATGTGGATAATATCATCGCCCCTAGGTTGAACGTGTTGAAAAGAAAAATAGGAATGCCATTAAAAACGCCATAGTCAATGCTTGGATGAAGTCATCCAGGTTTGTAAACGTTATATGCACAATTCAGGTTTCTTTATCTTGGAATTTTTCCTAACGTTTTCTCCAGTTAGGTTCCAGATTAAGTCTCCCATGAACAAAGACAGCGTTGTTTGACGTCGATCACCCAGCGTTTATGACATTCAGTGACGTGAAAGCGACGATCTCTCCCAGTTCAGCCGTTATGAAAGAAGGCGTTGTAGTCATCGTGACCTTTGGCTCGTGTATGCTGTCGTCTGCCGATAGAGTGTCGTCTGCCTTCAATGGCGCGTGAGTTGGAGACACGTGTAGGTCAAGAAGACGATAACATTGAAAGAAAGGACAATATTTGTGTACAGATCTGCCCTGATAAAGTGCAATGTGCGCGCCAGATTTGGTGGTGTTTATTACACGCGAGTGTCGACATTTAATACTTTTAGCATTCCGTCGATTTCATGGCAATATTCACATCTTTGTCTTTACAACACGGTTTAGTCCGCCTCGGGATACAACACCCAGTAACATACCGCGTAATTACAGTTATTATTATGTGTTGGTTTGCGCAATGAATGCAAAATGTAAATAGTAGGGGCCTACTGCATAGGTATCGTTTCGCGAAGCTCTCACATCTACAATAGCGCTCTCGTAATGATCGTACGATCCCCATGTAACATGTATTAGAGATCTCTACGAGCGTCCTATGGTCTCGTAGTAGATACGAGAGCTTCTAGAAACGATACCGTGAACTTTAATATTTAATTATGTCCTACGTACCTTTTACTGAAGCGTTCGTATCTACTACGATACCACTGCGCTCTCGTATCTATCCATCTCGCTAACCACCACCACCACGAGAGCGCTATGGTCTCTTTGTGAATACGAGCACTTCATGAAATGAAATCTTGGACACGCCTGTACGAAACAGTGTAGCTCTAAGGTAACATTCACTCCAACCGTAGCAACAGTGTAGCTCTAAGACTAAGGTAACATTCACTCCAACCTTAGCAACAGTGTAGCTCTAAGACTAAGGTAACATTCACTCCAACCTTAGCCACAGTGTAGCTCTAAGACTAAGGTAACATTCACTCCAACCTTAGCAACAGTGTAGCTCTAAGACTAAGGTAACATTC